>CAEGAE010044906.1:0-41309 GCA_903067095.1 Girardinus metallicus
GGGCAATGAGATGACCTGCAATCATAGCTTTATTTGCAAGTAATGAATGCACAATCTGTGTAATGGTTCAGATTGTTCCAGGGCCATGATGAGGAAGGAGAAACAGATGGAAGCCTAAAGTGGTTGCTCAGGCAACTGTCATCCGATACAGGAAAACAAAATCAAATTCTTAGTCTCTTCCAATGCCCCATTATTATGCATTACACCTATATATATGTATATATATATATATATTTATAACTTGTAGGGAATTTTAACCTGGATTGTTTACTAAATATGTTGACTTGGACCAAATGTTAATATAATGAAGAAGCTTTCTTAACAAGTAATTAAATATTATCGCAAGAGATTAGTAAAATAGGAAATACTATTTGTCCTCTTGAAACTCCTTGGTGCACACATTCAGATTATAGCCAAAGCTTGGTTATCATGGACCTTATACATAGTATGGTCCCAATTGTCATACAAAAAGCACTTAATCAAACTACCAAAATATAATAACCCTGAAATACCTCTTCACAGAATTGTAATGAAGGACTATTGTATAACATTGATGGTTAAATATGGTAGACTTTCAGCTGAAGAGGGGATGACAGTAAACACAGCTTAACTCTGATATACAAAACCCACTTTGCATGCAAAACAGCCACATTTTTCATAAGTGCTTAGGGTTACAATAGACTTTCACTGTGATCTGACACTAGGAGCATTGGCAAGCCTTTTTGTATTTTTTTTTGAAAAATACTCTCGATGCATCTGTCATCCCTTACGGAACAATAAATGCATTTGTTGACAGAAAAGTTTGACACTGCCTGTCTGGGGCTTTTGCGTTCCCTGAATCTATAAAGACTTCTAAGCTGTCGTAAAAGCATAAACACCGAAGGATGAGCTCTGCTGATTTAAAGCTGCTGTGTAGCTGATGTGCTCTCTGCCTTAGTTTTCTTTCTGTTGATTGGAACTTGAATTTTATATTTTTAATGTCTGTCATGAATACTCTGTGAATTAGGCAGAGAATGAAGAGGAAAGTTGCATCAATGAGTTATGAGCAGTACAATAAACAGCTTAATAAATGTTTAAGAAATAAATTCTATGTATTTTTATACATTTTATGTTTGGTTTGTTAATTTTATGAAACTAACTGCATTTCAGTGATTAACACAGTTATGTTCTGCCAGGTTTAATCATTGTAGTTTTATAACTCTATGCCCTTTAAGTTGGACACTACCTGACAAAAAAAATCTGATTTACTCAATAAGTTAGACTCGTACTTTATGTGATAAATTTACCATCTGTTCATATGTTAACTTACATTGGAAACAAGCACATTAAAAACAAGAAAGTTATGGCTCTCTGTGTTTGTGCAGTTTTATTGATCTGTTTTACTGTTAACATTTTTACAAAGACACACAGCTGTTAAAGTGCAATACAAATTCACCTAATCGGCTGTTGAGGACAAACGGGAACACTCGCTTTGAACTGTAAACAGTGAGTCCTGAAAAATCATTAAATTAACACCTGTTGTATCCTATTGGACTTTGCTTCCTGGCAAAAGCATCTCTATGGAGATTGTGTTCTCTTTATTCTCATTAGATTGATCTCAGAAACAATGGGTCTATAGATTTAAACAGCTTGTGACTCAGCAGATTCACTCTGCTGTTACCATCCAGGTCAACGCAAGCTGTAGAGTAAGCGGCTTTTTTTTACACGGGGTCTGACAGCAATGGTGTTGTTAAAACCGCTGCTAGAGAGAAAGCACATAAACCTCATGGTCTGTCTGCAAAACAGGATGATCAGTTTACCTTGATGTCTCACCTTGAATATTGCAGAGTGTAATGAAGATGTGTGTGACTGAGCAGAAAGACTTGCTGGGTACCACAGGTCCTTTCTGTGTCTGTGTAAATGGAATTAACTTAAATTGCAGTTTTATAGTCAGATTGACTACCATGGATGATATGATTGGTGTTGGACATTTCAATTATTGTACATTAATACCAAACAAAAGTTGTCTTGTAATATCATAATATCATATTGTACTAACATGAAAAATATATTGCTAAAATGAGAAAGTTTTCACATTATATAGCCCTATTTGTCATTTGGAGCCTAGAGCTGCCTCAGGTGGCAGCTCTAGGCTCCTGTATGAAATTGCTGTACACTTACAGTGATATTAAAGCAGTATTATTTACAACCCTCAGATCAGCCAGTTTCTGCAAGATTTGTCCTTCAAGCTGTAATAAAGAAGAAGGTTCATGGTTCATGGCATAGAGGGGGGCCACGGTATTTACCAGCTTCCTCACCTCGCCTAAACACAACTGAGAACTTATGGACCAATCTCAAATTTGACATTTACTGTGGAGGAAGACAGGACTTATCTCTAAACAGCATTTTGGAAGCTGAGGTTTCTGCTTCAGAGAACAGTGACTGTGTGGAGACCAGGATGCGGACAGACTCTTTGGCTGGAAGGCCCTTTGCAGTAGAAAAAAGAGCAGTGATTATATTGGTCATATTGGATAATTCTGGAATGTCTAAAGTATGATAATTCATGATAATTCACAGATATGTGGCATCCATAGTTGTCTCCTGGCAGTGGCACCAGTTGCTAGGCTTTGCTTGGACAGTCACTGTTTGGAGATGACTGCCAAAGGATGAAATGAACCTATCAGAAACCACCTTTTGAAATTAAACAGCTTTCACTCAGTGGCACTGAAAATAGATATTATTGCACCACATATTCTAAAAGTAGTTTTCTCTCTTTTTCTCTCTCTCTCTACTGTAGTTTATGTAGAACTTGTTTCATTTTCACATAATATTAACACCAAGCATTTTTTTCTGGAGACATTTACTGCAATATATCCAAAGGCTCATTGAAGCACTGAGGTTTTTGTACAAATGGTACAGATATATAATATTTCTTTACAGTTCTAATCAGCACCATTACCACTGCACTGATGCAATGCCAATTGGGCTCAGTGAATCTTTAAACAGGCACAGTTATTTAAAGGATATTGTAAGAATATTTAAACTTCATCAAATATCTACTTGAAACTCACGTCGCAGCAATTAAACTTATTTCCCAAACCCAATTAAAATAAATAGACAGTGCTAGAATGGGGTTTTGTAATGCACATTAGAAAGAAATTCTGTATAGACTTGTGTGAAGGGATTGTGGAGAAGGGTGTGTAATATTGTATATTGTGGTAGATCTACAAAGACTTATCATTTGGAAGTCCGACTACTTCAGCTACAGTTTAAACAAATTGTAAGAGTCATTTTGAAGATGACCATATTATCACTGGTTTGCCTATAAGATTAAAATAGTGCAATAAGTTTTCTTGGTTTTCTAAAGCAATTGTCAAAATTCACACTTGACTGGACTGTGTTTTATCTTTGACAGCATTTCTTTTAAGTCTAAGAGAGAAATGATTGACAGAAATACTGTCAATCAGGGGAGCTGTGATGCCACTTTTGGTCATCGTTACTATGCTTGCCCAGTCAGTAAACATTTTGCCCCACATAAATTGTAGGTATTAAATTAAACCATAGGAAAGAACAAACTATATTTAGTCCAGCTCCCACATGTATTATCAGAAATAGCAAAATGTCATGAAATGCAATTTAACAGAATTAAACATTTTCAATCAAAATTTTAATCACAATCTTAATCACAATCAAGATCACAAAAATATTATGGATTTTTGTGATTAAGAAAAAACATGAAAACACTGAACAATTGAACAATAATTAGCTTTTTCTTTTATTTGAAGTCTACTGTTGAAGATTGTTCTTTACTATTAATGCTACTAAATGTTACCTAGGTTCCACCCTGGGCAGAACTTGTAGACAACCACGGTCTAAAGTTTGACTGTGTAGCAAAAGTCGGGACAATGTCTTGTCTAGTTTGACACAGTCCATTTCCCAGCCATTCACTTCTAGGTTAAAACAGGTCAGTTTGAGGCAAACTGTGGGCCAAAAGTAGCAAATCCAATTCTGGAATTTGTTCCTGCCAAATTCTAGTAAGGAGATTAGTTACTGCCTGAAGCAAGGCTGGTAAAATATTTTAGGGAGTAGGGTTTAATATTAACAGACATATTATTGCTGGTGGAGGCAGGGCATGTCCAGTATATTTGGGGGGAGAAAAGAGCCAAAATGAGAAGGAGATATTGTCCATTAATAGCATAACTAGTAGTCATGAGAAATGTGTAATGACCTGCAGGATCACAAACATGTCAAGTAGGCTATATGAAATACTTCCGATTTCTGTCCTAACGCATATGGCAAAAAAAAAAAAAGAAAAATCCTTTGGCTCGACCACATAAAAAAGTATATGGGACTCAGACATGTGTCTAAGGATACATCTTGAATCCTTGTGTACTTAGATATTGCTAACATGTCCAATTTAGGAAAAGTCAAAACTGTAATGATGTGTGGATGAGGATGAGAGGATGAGGATCAAAATGCAAGTAGAATCCAAAGGCGTATTATTAAATAAAGTCATTTACCAAACCTGAGATGAATGCACAGGAACCCAAGTACCATAGAGAACGGATAACCTGGAGGACACAAAAGAGAAAAGAGGTTGTAAACCCAAACAGGGGAAATGGGAAATCAAATCTAAGGACACAAAACTAAGCACACATAATAGCCCTAACTAAAATAACTGTGAACAGGCTGACAGTGGAATAGAAACAAGACTAATCTAATAAAAAATAACGGCGAACATATAAGAAATCAAAAATGTGAACCCAAAACAACTCAAGATCCTGACAAAAACAAACCTGAAGCAGTGACATACTGATAATGAGTTCCCTATTGGGATGGAATCACCTTAGTACTCACCTGGAATGTCTGAGAAAGCTAAATAAATGTCAGCAGTGTCTCTCCATGTTTTCTTTAAAAAAAGTGCTGAAAAAAATACACATAAAAAAATTACTTAATGCATAAAAAATTGTTATATTCTTAAATGACATATTTTTACTCATGAAATTAACAAATATGACTATATCACTTTGAAAAACAACTTGAAAAAGTGAAATATAGGTGCTAATGGCTAAAAGTCTCATTTTACTGTGTGATAGAGAACTAAAATAAAAGGAGACATCATTAACACCCTACAAACACCTTTCTGCAACACTTCACTTACATCCTGATGGATTCAGCTTCATGACGTCAAGGCGCTGTTAGAAAAGGTAACGCTTGCATTGCTTCCAAGAGTTAATGAAACACAATGTGAAGCGAGAGAAAGTTCTCCCAACTCTCAATCTAGATAACTCAGGTTCCAGATGCATCTCAGTAGGAAGGTGCAATCAGCTTATACTGGTGGTCAGCAGGATTTGGACCCTCAGCGCACAAGAACAAATACAATTTCAAGAAGATAAAAAAAAACATATGGATAAAATGTAACCCTTTCTTCATCTTACCTAATCAACTGTTTTTTCGAGTTGATTAGGTAAGAAAGTCTGCTTTTGATAGGCCAGTTTATGAAACCAGAAAGCATGCACACATAATTTAATATGTCGTTTATGTCTTAGAATATTTTGAACAGTTGCTCCCAGAAGGTTTTCTGTAAAGGGCTCCTGCAGTACAATCAAAATGAGACTGGATTTACAGGAGCTGTACGGAGCAGAAGGTCATGGGCAAACATTGAACAGCTGTGCTCCCAACACAGGCTTTAGCGGTGCTTGCAGGATCAGTGCAGGGCAGCAGCTGATCACATCAAAGGCCTCTGCTGTGTGAAGTGAGGGACAGTGGAAAGGATGTTATTATTCCCACAGCAGTCAGCCTGTGCTTGTGGAGAAAACTACTGGTGAAGCAAAATCTTCGGTTGGTAAAGTTTCTTAGATGGATTAATCAACAGGGGCTGAGCAGCTAAAGTAAACAAACGAATGAATAATAAATTAAAGCAAGCTACTCTTACTGTCGATCCATTCATCCATTTATCTATTGTCTTCTACTTATCATAACGAAAACTTCCAGCGCATTCTGGGTCTGTGCTAAGGTCTATTCCAAGTGGGATGTAACTGGAAGGGACGTGTTCAGGAGGCGTCAAAATCAGATGCCCAAACCACTTTAAATGAATATTTTCAATACTGAGAAACAGTGACATCACTCATTTGCCATTCTTCCCCAGTTCAACAATCAGTCAAAGCCTCCTTTCCAACAACCTGAAGGCAGAAACATGACTGTTTGTGGAAAACAAATAAAAAACTATTTATTTCCAAACTATCAAGAGATTTTAATAATATAGATCATAAATAGAGAAAGAAGCCACAAATAACAATCTAAAACAATAAAAAAGGGAAGAAATGAAATATGTTTGTGTACCTTTGTTCGATATAGGTTGTGTGTAAAGATAAAAAACCGCACTTGCTTGTAGAAGGAAAAACATAAACTTTCCTCAAACCAAGGTGTATAATATACTTTTTTTAATCTTCACAAAGCAAAATAAGATTTAAGTGTTTTTTCTTGTAATAATAATGTCTTGTTTTTACTAAGTGTTTTTTTTTTTTTCATCTCAGATATGCAGCGTTAGCAGCATTACAGTTTTTCAACACCAAATGCATCTCACATCATATTAGATGTGAATTTTGAGCAGATTAGTGTTGCTTGACTGGTGTGAAAAATACTCTTCAGGAAGAAGAACTAAACCTGTGATCATCAGGACTATTTAAAACGTGACAATTCCAGAGGGTGAACAACCACAGAGGAGTTGCTGAGAGATTTCAGCAGATGTTAGGTGTCATATTGTTAATATGTTTGTGTACGCAGAAACCTTTTGCTGCATATTTAATTAATTCACAGTAAGTTTATTTGTATATTTCTCCATGTTTAACCGTCTCCGTCTCTTTGCTCCCGTCTCTTTGTTTTACAGATCCCTCAAGTGAGTTATGCTTCCACAGCCCCGGAACTGAGTGATAACACACGCTATGACTTCTTCTCCCGTGTGGTGCCCCCAGACACCTACCAGGCGCAGGCTATGGTTGACATCGTCAAAGCCATGCGCTGGAATTATGTCTCCACTGTAGCTTCAGAAGGAAACTATGGAGAAAGTGGTGTTGACGCATTTATTCAAAAATCTAGAGAGGATGGTAAGTCTCCAGACTTATGAGAGCTACACTGATTATTTTATTGTTTGATATGTTATTTAAATCCCATCTACATAGCTACTATGAAAGTTAACTTACCTAATCTTTTATAAATTTAATATAAGCTGAATATTTAATACTATGATTAACGTAAATAAACAAAGCTCAAAAGTCTACGTCAGTGCTTACTAAAATATAACAAATTGTTATCTCAAGCAGTTTTATTGATCCAAAACTGCTTCACATAGTACTATTTTGGTTGACTGCCATTTGTTGCATATTGCTGTTTTAACTACATAATGTTTTAACTACTTTATTTATAGCATAACAAATAAGCAACAAAAAAACATTTTTTTTTTAATGTACTGTACATTCAAATAAACTTTTAGCAGTTTGTTGGAGGTTACAGTGAATGAACGTTTGTCAAGGTAGGGGTGAAACGTGTCCATCGTGGGTTTAAACTGGGTCTTTCATTTAAAAATGTTAAACTAAGGACTTTGTCATAATTCAACAATATTTGCATTGAAACAATTAACGTTAAAAAGCTATGAAATGTTTTACCATTACTATTTTTTTCACTTAACAGGATATTTAAAAAGCCTAGGGCTAGACCAATGTTATTATGCAACGTATGCTTTTGTCACATTTTTTACTTTTTCCCACATATCTGTCAGCAACTGTATACCTGCTGTAGACAGGTTTTAGGCACGACCCTATAATTTTAAGATCAAATTAAAATGTTGTATGAGACGGTCTCCCTTGGTGATCTCAAAATATAAATCAAAAATGGTTTCAAACTATTGCACACAGTTGAAGCTCCATTTCCTTCCCACACATTCCAGCTCTGTTCAATTAAGAACTATGCATTGTGCATTTGTAGAGTCTGCAGTAGATGGAGTGAGGGACATGAACTGGATTTCCAAACCTAGGAAAAAAGCCACAGGCTGAAAAGGAAATAAAGTTTGCTTGTGGCGTCAAAACGATGCAGAATAGATGATCCACCCTTGGGAATACATTCAGTTTGACTCAGCAGACAGCCGACTCGCACTTGCTCTGATCCCAGACCCTTGCTGTAGCTGAGAGTAATTACTAATGACACGTCCAGTACTCATTGTGCCACTGCAACTCCTCATGCCTCGCGGCCTGAAGAGGCTGCCCATCATCATTATTCTGGAGAGACACCAACATTACTCCTGGAGAGTCCTATAATGCAATCAGCTCATTTACCTATTGGCCAGCCCTCACAGACAAACATAACGCAGAGCATCACAGGACAACTTCAAGGATACTCTTTTCCTTTAAGAAAATGTTAATGAACCATCCCCATATTTACTGATTCTACTAATTACCCCAAACATAGTTTTTAGATTTAGCATCTTTCTATCCTCAAATCTTATTAACTAGGGAAAATAATTTGCTGCCTATTAGGCATTTCATGAAAAAATTCTAAAATTGTCAGTGTAAGCTGCTTGTTGCTGATAAAAACAATGTACTAAAACTAAACATTTTTTTCACAATCTCTTTGCAATAAATGCTTTTCTTTAGTCCCCCCACACTGCTGAACTCTTACTTATTTACTTTTGCTTTGGGCTAAACTCATGTTTTCTGCAACTACTGTTTTGAATTTGAATTAAACAACAGTGAACACAGATATGATTTTACTCCAACCTTCTACTGTCTACCTGCTTTAGGACCTGACTACCTCAAAAATGTTCCTGTAATCAAAATTGTATATATTTTATATTGTTTCAGAGTATTTGTGTTACTCTGACAGGCCTTTTTTATCTTATTGGGAAAAAATACATAGTATATATTGCAGATATACTCCATTAGAACATATAGCAATTGTTCTGAAACATATTACCACAATTTGAACTTATTCCACATTTAGTCAAAGTAGAGACACAATTTTCATTTTATTTCACAGAGATTTCATTTGATAGGCCACCACTAGGGAGAAACACGAAGAGCATTTTTCAACAAGTTGTTTGCCTATATAGTCCCGCATTTTGCACTGTGTTTGCATGTGAAATACATGATTTCCACAATATGATGCTACTACCACCAAGTTTCACTATGGGAAAGGTGCTATTGGGGTTGAGTGCAGTGTGAGTTTCCATCATTCAGTGTTTTACATCTGTGCTAAATTTCAGTTTCCAGAGCACCTTCAAATAAATTGAAGAAATAGATTTTACTTGGGCTTTAATATCACGACCTAAAAAACTTTTGTGCTAATGCAGGCAAAAGAAGTTATCATGGGAACAGACACAGATCTGATATTGGCAATGTGGAAGTACAGTAGTATGCCTCTGGGTCCTGTTAGACTAGTGCTTCATCTTTAACATGTAAATCAGACAAGCTTCTCCCTGGCCAAGTGTGATGTACTAAATATTAGGGAAACGAAGGACGGAGTTGTCAAGAAAAATATGGACTGCAGACACAAAGTGTCTCTAGTTTAGAATCTTTAAACATACAAGGTTAAATCTATCATTGCTGATATTTAATGTGGATTCTGATAGCCATTTTTGCTTCTGCATTTTGTCAAGAATCTGAGAAAGAGAGCTTAGTCAATTGTCGTTTGATTAAACCACATAAACAACAGTTTTTAAAAAATGGAATAAAAGGCAGCATGTCTTAGACTGACAACCACACATAGAGAATCATTGTTTTGGAGAAAACAATGAAGCTTTCACATCCTCTCAGTTTAAGGAAGAACGTGTACTTATGTGTCAAATAAGCCTGTCCCCAATTCTTCTTAATTTGACAGCCAGAAAAAAAGTAAAAAGAAAAAAAGTACATTTTCTAAATTTTGCACTGGCTTTGATTGATAATGTGACAGACACATGGGGGAAACATGCAGCTTTGTCATAATCAAAACCCCAGGTATTTGGCTGCTAAATGGGTTTTGCAGTTGTCTGCTCTCATAATGAAAAAGCCAGTTCAGAAGTGGCCAAATGTTCCATCTCATTAGGCAGCCAAAGGCCATACTGAGCTGCAGTCTCGCCCACCGAATGTCACAGTCACTGCATGCATTGCTGCTTTATGTGGGGAAAAGAGCAGGTTTTGGTGAGGCTTAAACTGCCAACTTGGGATGTTGATTTGATTAACACTGCATCTGTGTGCATAGCCACAAGATATTTACAATATCCTTTCAACCCCAGTGAACATAGAGATTTCTGACCATCTAGAGGATTGATGGCAGAGCCCCTCCACAAAAAGCTGTGACACTTTTGTTACAAATGAAAAAATATCGATTTGCAAATCTACAATTGCTGGATGAAGACTTGCAAAAAATAGTTGAAATAAAGCTGTCTTTTTTGGACAAACATCCTTTAAAATATCTGGGAACATTCCATGCTTCAGTTTGAATACATTTGATGAATGGAGAAAATAATAGTTTTTTTTTTAAATCACTGTCACCAACAGTTAGTCTTATTTTAAAATATTTCATTTGGTTGAAGCAGACAGGTAGACAATGCCTTACATTAGCACAATGTAATGCATTGTGCTAATTACAATGCACAATGCATTGTAATTGTGCTAATTAGCACAATGCATTACATTGTGCTAATGCATGTATTGACCATTTATTTTGGTCAATACAGAAATGACAGTCATTTAAAAATTAGTTGGTAAACAGGATGCAGAGGCAAACTAATTGAGTTTGGAAAAGAAGTTTATGTATTTCAAATAAAGAGCAGTGAACTGCCTTGAAACATAGTTTCCTAATGCCATCTTACTAAACCTTGTCATAAAGGAAGGTAAAATTAATTATTAGAACATGGACTATTATATTTACAATAGTCCACTACAGCAGATAGCTGTAGTGCCCTGCAACTATCTGTAAAAAGAACTCTTAACTAAAAGTAAATTAAAAACCATAAATAACATTTCAATGTAAATGTATAAAAATATTGAATATTTGTCATAGCTAATGTTAAATAAGAAAAAAGAAAACAAATGTTTAAGTGAAGATATGAAAAGATTCTAAACAAAACAACACAGTTGAGCTCAAAATTGTTCGTCCCCTGGCAGATTGAAATTGAAAGAAATCTTTAAATTTTACCAACATGTTTCTTCAGCTTGAAAGATCTGTTAGCATTTTGTAGTGGCTTAACCAGAGTTCTGACTACTTAAATTAATGGTTCTTAGATTTTTTTATTTTGTGTGAGATTCCTATGACTCCATATAAATAACTTCAATGATTCTTACACATAATTACCAAGAGTGCCAGTAAGTGTCAAAGATTGTATAGGATAACTTTTCTCATGAGTTTGTACTACCATGTATCAATTTACACATGTAGCAGAGAACCCTGGAAGCGCAGAAACAGCTCCCGATTATCGTCAAAAACTCTTGGAACAAGCCAGCAGAAGCAATTTAGTAAAGCTGGTTTGATTTACAAACACAGGCACACTTCCAGGATTATTGGTAATCTCTTTGAAAATAAGCTGAAAGCAGCACGCATTGAGCTCAGGTTATCATTTTCTTCATGATGGCATTTGAATCAGAGTGCTTGTACAGGGTATAGCACAAGGTCTCATTGACAAGATAATCTGGCATCTTACATTTATATTAGTAAACTATACATTTGCTCAGACTGCCTATTGGTGGAGTGAGTTTGAAGTATTTCATGAGGTAATCAATATCGTTGAGGATGCTGCAAATAACCTCCTCTGGAGTCAAATGGAAGGAAGAGCAATTAAGACAACTAAGGGGCTGATGTAAAATGTTTCCTTAAATAGAACAGCTTTGACAGCTGTGACCGATAAGTTTGTAACCTCTAAAAGCTAAAAATAGAAAGACCACTCTGTCTTCTGATTATTAAAATGTTTTTGACAAAAGGTCAAAAACATTTTTTCTTGCGCTACTTAAAATGAAGAATATTGACATAATGTTGACAATATACTGTGAAACACAGTACAATTGAAGCTAGATGTTTGTGCTGTATTAAAAGACATAACCTTTTCCTAATTTTATGGTATGAAATGAGACTAAATATTTAGAGTTTTAGATGATCTATGATTACCAAATATGTTTTTAATAATAATAAGAGAGAAAAGAAATTAATTCAGAAGTTAATATATAGTAAGATTATGATACCTTCATATATTTATGGAAAGCAAAGCCATAGTGATGTTATGGCTTTGTAAGCTTCTGGTAGGCTAATTCACAACATTTGAGTTCAAAATGTAGGATTTTAATTACCATGCAAAATCCACTTTCTTACCCTCTTCTTCTGGAAAAGTAAAGTTTAATTCAGTTTGTCAAGGTGCCTGGTCTTTATATTCTGTTTTGAGTCATATGGGACAATGGCAACGGTAGAGGCTGCTGGTAGGAAATTGTCCCGTAATCTGAGGATTGCTGGTTTTAGCCCCTGCTCTGTGTCCATGTCTCTGTCTATACATTCTTGAGCAAGACACTTCAACCTCCACTTTGCCTGCTGGTAGTGGTCGAAGAGTCCGATTGTGCTAATGCATGGCAGCCTTGCTTCTGTTAGACCCCCCGAGGGCACAACTACAATGCAGTAGCCTGCCATCATCAGTGTGTGAAAGTGCATGAATGGGTGAATGACTGATTGTAGTTTGAAGCACTTTGGGGTCCTCTGGACTTGATAAAGTGTTATACAAGTACAGGCCATTTATCATTTACCATATGTTTCAATCGGCTCAATTTTCTATATTTCTTATTACATTTTCTGAACAATAAAGTCTCAGCAATTGCTGCAGAACTGCTGAGTAAGGTTATGGACTTTTGGCAAACCAATTTTGTGAATCCAGCATTTTTTTTTCTCACAATTTTGTAAAAGCTAGTCAAAATGTTTGGTTGTAATTTCTGGGCACAGCTGGAAAAGTATATGCAAGCAAGGTAGCCTACAAACCTCAGTGACACCAGTTCTGTCAAGAGGAATCAACCAAAATTCCCACAAACTATTGTGAGAAGATTATGAAAATATTCTGAAAATATTGGGCCTATGTATTACAGTTAAAAGGTAATTCTCACTCCCAAATAACAAGGAAAGCTGTGTAAACTTCTTTGGTGAAAGGGAAACCATTCTAAAAAATGTCATCTCATTCATTATTTGCATGTAGTGTATGCAATTTTGATAGACTTAAATGACTTAAAACAGAAAACAAGTCAGATTTAATTTTGGATAATAATAAAAAAAAATCAGGAATATGTCTTTTGTACCATATGTAAACAGAATTAGAGCAAGCAGCATCTGCCTGTTTAATAGCTTGTTTAAACTAGGTAAGGACAGATTCCTCAGCAGAGAGGATGAAAGTAAGGGAGAACAGGCTTAGATGATTATTGCTTGGCTGTGTTCAAACACAAAACCTGTTTGCGTTGATAACTCAAGTATGTCAGTTCCTGAATTTGTTTGTGCTGAAAAAGTATTAGCGTGTGGCCAATTTTTGAAAAAGCCATATATAATCTGCAACTGCTGCTATCATTGAAAGCCACAATCTTTGACACACCAAGCCGTTTCCAGAGACTTGTGTTTTCATTTAGGTCTTTTCCCTCTCTCAAATACCCCCTTGGGATTCAATCTGAAGTGCCATTATGGAGAATGATTACAAGAGGGTTAGAGCAGTCTTCCAGCATGATGTCTGCCTTTTTGTCACCTTTGAAATTTTAGAGTGTCTTTGACATGAAAGTCTCTGGTCCGGCAGAAGATTTCATACTGTTTGTGTGTCTCTCTGAAATGCTGCTGAATCCCCAGTGTCCTTATTAGAGCTTGAAGCCCTCGTCAATAATGGAGGCTGAAAAATTTATTTTAAAATTCTGAAAAGTACTGTGATATTTTTTCTTGCAGTTTCATGTTGGAATTCTTAAACCATTGAAGTTCAGTGGGTAATACTGCAAAATATATGAATTTCATATGTATACTTGAAGAAGCAAATATGAAAAAAGTGTCTACATATATAAACCTATGCTTTTTTCTGTCTTATCAAGTTTAGAACAAGAAGCCTCCAGCCTGCAAATCATTTTTCTATGGCATGTGTTCCTTTTTCTAAGTTTAGACACCGACAGTAACATTGCCATCTAAAATTAATTGGATAGACAATTTCGAATTGTAATTAATCAGGTTCATATTTAAATGACAGTTGAGGCAGAGAAAGAAGTGGAAAGGGCAGAGACAGCACACAACAGCACTGAGATGACAGGAAGATTATGCAAATTTTGGAAAAGAGGGTTGCTTACTGCACCCTTTGTCATGAGGGAAATGTCAAGAGGAAAAATTTGAATAATCACAAATCTGAAAAGGCTTAATAAACTGTAACTGAAGAGTTTCTAAGCAATATTTGGAACTTTTTTCTTTAGATAATACAAGCAAGATTTGGAGATAAGTGCTTTTTTCTGGTTTCCAAGACATTTAAAAATGCCTACTTTATTTTTACACATTTGTGATTAAATTATTTTCATTCCATTACCTTATGCACTAGTTCCATAAAATTGAGAACCAGTGAATAGAAGCAGCTAAAAGTCTTGCTTTTTTCACATGATCAGTCAGTGTTTTATTTGCGTGGGATTAACTGTCCTGCAATGATGTAGCAGAGAAAATATCAAAAGTAAGAAGACCATAAATGCCTCTTGAATCATATGCCTATCGAGAGTTAATTTATTGCATGTCTGTTGGCCTTAAATATCATTTAAAGCTACTGCTACTTGTGTGTTAAATGAGAGGGAAGTTAAAATACTAATGCATAATCACCTACAAGCTGCAGGTAATTATGCAGCTTGTAGGAACATTTATGTCTAAATGTGCAGGCTCTACAGCTAATTATCGTGGGTAAAATAATAAATAATAGAAAATTTAGGAAAGAATTTTAAAATAATGGGATTCATGACATCAAACATTTTACCGTTAGAGACCACATAAAATTGCAACAACACATTCTTTCAAATCATACTTCCCTACAACAAACAGTCATGGTTTTCTCAAAGGTCTAGTTGAATTCTGTGTTGTCACTGTAGCATAAACTGTGGCTCCCCAACCCTTGCCTATCGTTACTTCCATCTCTACTACACCTGGTAGAACACAGTCTGTTTTATCCACACTTGCCCCCAAAGGGAGTCACTGTCTCAGAAACTGCATTTTAAAATAATCTTCTTTGAAAAAGAGATGAAATTGTGATTGTGAACTTATGGTAGTATTGCCAAGACTTGTGCTGTTGTACAAAAAATATGGGAAAATATGCTTGTTTGCAAAATAATACAAGAAAACAGCATAAAGGGCAGCAGAAAAAGAGTTATAGAGGAAGTATGTGTTCATATGCAAATATAGCACTTTCAACTTATTTGTGCATAGTTGGCATAAACTTCAGAATAAAGCTTAATATGTGCAAAAAAAATACTGTTTCTTATGTACTTTTTATGGTGTTATAATTCTACAGACTAGCCCAAGTAAAATCTGAATGATACTTTCATATGTAGACAAATATAATCTTATATTGTAAGTTTTAATAAGATACAAGCAAAAAGCTAAACAGTTTGAAAAATATAGTGATGATATGCTTAATATTTTAATGCTTTATGTCAAAACTAAATGGTTTGAAAGAGTCATTTTTTGCTGAAAAGGAAATTGGCATAATGTTTGTTAGGTTCTATTCTAAAAATATCTACAGTATTACAAAGGTTCTGAAGACAATAGGAGAAATGGGGATGCTTGGAAAAAAAACGTTTAGGCATTTTTCTAACTCTCGAGATAAACAGGTTTATTGATTTCAATGATAATGAATAAAGTGATTGCCTTGGGCTGGGTGGTGCTGGGAACATGGGGAAGTGGGAGCACTGTGAGAAAAAGAGCAAAAGAGGAAGAATATAATAGTTGTAATGATAGGAGAATCTTACTGGTTGATTTAAATGGATGAATATCAAGGAGGAATGAGTGGAATCCAGAGTGTAGGTCTGCCTTGCAGATTTGGAGCCGGTGGAGTAATAGAGGATTTGGCATGCTTGGAGCTAGTCGAGACAGTGACGGCAACAGAGGCTTGGAACAAGTCGAACGGTGAGAGCGTTGGAGGGTGGACAAGTCAGTTTGAAGGATGAAGGTGATAAGGAAGAGGCGCCTTTAGGTTGTCAGTTATGAAGACGAAGATCCAGAGATTTATTGTAGGTTTCTTCTTGAAGTGAAGGATCCAGAAATCAGCATGGAGGAATGACTGCAGGAAGCAGCACAGTGCTTACTTTGGAAGTAGCCTGGTAAAAACCAAACTCCTGTCCTTCGATGTTTGCTTCCTGGAGCTGTGGATGCTGTTGATGTTTTAACCTTTACCCAATCTCTAACGCTTTGATGTATGTAATGCGCTAGTTCAACTCTAAGAAGCTTACCAAAAATTGCCTGTGCTGTAAACAACCATCCCCCACTGCGAAGAGAGCAGTGGCAATCCAAACGAGGCGGCTGTTAATGTTAATTCAATATTTGAAAGCTTGGCTAATATGGACTGAATGGCTTCCTTCACTTCCTCGACATCATCGCTCACAGCTTCTCTTTCTGTTCACTGTTTAGCCCAATCAGAAAATCTACCGGATGAAGACTTGCTCACCTCAGCATGGTGAATGCTTGTTGAAGAAAAAAAAAATGGCCACTTAAAGACTTTTCAGATCATTGAAATATCCCTAGTTGTTTCAGCAATCACACAGTATGAAAGATCAAAATTAAAATTAGATAAAGTAACACCCTCTAGATATTGATGCTACATCATAAGTGACAAACTGGATATATATGCCTCATATATTTATATTTATACCCACAAAAGATGTGTCTCGGCCATGTCTCTATATATAATAGATTTTTAATCTCAACGAGACATAACTGGATGTATAAAAGTTGCATACATGCATACAATATCATCATACGAGGGCAATAGAACAACACAAGACACGGTAAAAGAGCAATCTAACATAAAATATATTGAAGTTTTTGTGTGAGTTTATAGTCAGATAACTTCAAATGTATTTATCAGTACATTGACATACCACCAGAGTTTACCAGTGTTGCACATAAATCTAAAAGAATGGTAATTAGCAGAAGAGCATAATTATGAAAACAAATAAAAATTAAATCTTATAAAAAATTGTGACTGATATGAATACCAACTAATTGCACCTGCTGACATGACTTCAATCACCTCCAGGGGTTGTGCACAGTCAGAATCTTAAAGAGTTAAAAAAAATAAGGACTTGAAATTGATCCTGCAATGGAGAGGGAGCCCATCCAAAAAAGCTAAAGCAGGCATGATGTAGTCACATTTGCATTTGTTTTGTGCTGTGGAGTTTTGGACCAGTTGCAGACAAGCGCAAGCAAACAGTTTGTAATATTACAGACCTTGTACGACAGTCTGGACGACATGAATTCAAGGATCTGTTTCTCAGAGTCTGTAAATTAGAGAAAGGACTTGACCTTGGTATGAAAAAATACTGTCTCTGACAACTTTGTTCTGATTGCTTTTTTGGAAAAAAAGAAAAATATTTTCTGCAAAGGCTCTTTTGAAAATGTAAGAACTACGACCCGTGCTGATGGAATTTAGGGTGTTTATAATATAATGTCTGGCATGATTGTTTTGTCAATTTATTTGGAAATATGATGAGATTAAATTTCCTTACATTTTCTCTTAAGTACAGATGAAGTAGACTTTGATGGCTAATTTGAAGTCCAGGAGACAGCAGATTTAAATTCATTTCTGTGCTGTTGTGGCCATTTAGCACTGCTGTTCTTTTAATTGTGTAATATCTTAAGATACTAAAGAAGATCAATATCCATGTCTTTTGAGCTATAAAGCAAAATTTCCATCCATCCATCCATTTTCTTCCGCTTTATTCGGGATCGGGTCGCAGACGTAACAACTTAAGAAGGGAGGCCCAGACTTCCCTCTCCCCAGTCACTCTTCCAGGGGAATCCCACGGCGTTCCCAGGCCAGCCGAGAAACATGCTCTCTCCAGGGTGTCTTTCTAAAACTTATTTGTTACTCCCAACCACTTGGGAAGATTAAAAAAATCCACCGATGTCGTATTTGCATAACACGCTGTATAAATATTGATATATTTGCATAGAATGATGTATTAAATAGAAAAAGAAAACCTCACTTCCTCGCAAACCTTAGAGTCACAATTGTGAGTTTGCTTCGTCAGACTAAAGGGTCTCAGTTATGCTGTCTGATACTATGACATTTTCACTGAACAAAGAGTGGGCATGTCGACCATATATGCTAAGCTGACATTTTAGGTCTAGCTTTAAACAAAAGAAATTAAAGTACAGTCAACAGGTTACTATCCCGATTCAGGTAGTTTTAGGAAACTGGTATCAATAGCTTGTTTTTTTGTTTGTTTTTTTAAAGAAAATAAGCTGCTTTTCTAGGGTGCAAATTTTTGTTTCTTAAAAAAGTAATCTCCTTGGGGTTCATGAAATGGCATTCTTTCTTTAATTCTTATAGAAATTCATTGAATATCTTTTATATTCATAATAATATGCATACAAAAAACTAGACAACTCAGACATCCTGAGGCGATTTGATACTGAAATACGAGATTCTGATTATGTATTCTAGGTAAAGTTTAGTGACACAAATGCTAACTTAGCTCACTGATGAGATTCCTTAATTGCAAGGGAATAATTCAAGAAAAGGACAATTTCCTATACAGACTTTCATGATATAGGATAGGATAGGAGTAATACAGCAACTCGTTACCTTCTGGTTTATGAAATAAGCCATGCCAACAATTACTCTGAGTTCATCCGTCAACTGTGAGGCCAGAGGACGCACACGAAGCTGCAATGTGTTGAAGTTTCATTTTTACTTTCTCAGACAGTTAGCAATGTAATCAATAGAAGTCTGTGTGTTTTATTTATTTATTTATTGAGGACAATATTGAATCTCTGCTGTTCATAAAACCCAATCATGTCTAGAGGGTAGAATCAGTAGCTGCTCATTCTGTTTACAAATTAAATATGTCGCGCTATGAAGTAAACACTGATACCCTCGAGAAAGGGCATCAGTCAGTTTAAACTTTTGCCAAAGTTTAAAGTGACCGAGACTCGTTTCTTCTGGAAAAAGATGAAAGCCAGATAATTTATATCTTTCCAAAACTTTGGGAACCATCTTAAGAACTATTGCGTAAGGTAGCATGTTTAGAAACATGTCATTGAATTAAAATGTGTTGCACAATGTGAGGATTTTTTTTGTAATCTGCCTTGAGATGAGATTTGTTGCTAATTGGCTCTATGTAAATAAAATTAACTGAAATGGAAGGGGTATTTTGTAGCAAATAGATAATCTTAATTAATGTATGCGTCTCTATTTGTGGAGGAAATGTCAGACATTTCAGTTCACGAGAGTATGTTGCATATTTTATGACAACATAACAAGTCCTCAGACTCTGTCATCCCTCTTGGTTGTGAATCGTTTTCTACAACATTTTTTTTCTACCTTCCATTAGTATGCTTGACCCAGTTACCTATTTGTGGTTTACCACCCTTCTGGAATATATAAATGATCATCTGATATCAAATCAGCAGCCTTCCCTAAAACACTTCTGTATCTAATTTTCAAACTTTAAGAGAAACTGAATTTTAATCATATGTATTTAATCCATCTCACTTCTACTACTGAAATTAAGTTACTAAAATAAATGACAAAAACTTTTATTTTCTGACAACATCCTGTTTTACTCAGATGGAACTAAAATTGAATTTATGTTACTTACGTTACAAATGACAGAGGCGCATATTCATTGAAATTAGGTGAAGTCAGTCAGAATTGCAGAATACTAGTCTTAAACTCCAATTCTTAGTAAATGGTAAATTTATATCCAAACATATTCACAATAGATTCATTGATTTGTCTCTAAATTAATTTCATACTATATGTAGCATTAACTTTTTATTTTTGACCTTTCCCTTAACTTGCTTGTTTATGATGTGCGTTTTCTTGCAAAAGATTATCAAGGATGAGGATAGTATTTCAGACTACAGCGACAGAATCTCTAACACCACAGAATTTGGGCTCATGACAGACAGTATTCCACAACCCCACACCAACTCTGAGCTTGCATCAGTGATGGTGAGTTCTTAAATGGAGTCAGAGATGACTGACAGGGTTTGATGTTGTCAAGGATTTTGCTATACTGGAATGCTGACCAGGTTGTTTTTGCCACAGAATTTGGAGTTGTATCTGCAGTTGCTGTCTATATTCCTCACGTTATAAATGCAGTACAGGAATTTCATGAAGTTATCAGCAGCCAGAACAGGACAGTATCATATTCTAAGTGGTAAATTTAGCTGAATCGAACTGCTACTTAAATGGATGTTTTTATTAGAAGGTGATCCTCAGCCGTGATAGAGGAAGGTCAGGTTTTGGCAAGTTATAAAACAACTGGACTAAAGAGTAAAGTCTCCAAATTTTAGTCATGGTCTCTGTTAGATAGCATACATCACCTGGTCTGAACTTGGGGAAGAACGGCTCGAGAAATTTAAGATTATTCTTACTCATAACTAAGGTAAACTTTTGTATAGCTGTGGCTGTTTTTCATTCAGAAATCTTCTCCCTGTGTGTAGTGACCCGATCATGAACACAAGTCACAGAGGTGAACTTCCCAAGTCTGGCCTTACCCTTTGGGAGAAAGGAGAAACTTTGTCATTCTGCAGAGGCAACACAGAGCCACAGCTTCTCTGTATGAAAAGAAGCAAATACAGCTTGTTCAGGCTAGTGTTAAATATGCCTTGTAGGTAGCCTACTGGTGAGGTAGTCTTTGCATGTCTTGCTGTGGGGAGACCCCTGGTCAAAGTCAGAAAAACCTGAAGAGATTGTGTGTCTGGCACTTCAGTGTCCCCTTGGAAAACCTGGATTATGTATGAAGAAAGACACAGCTCTGAGCTCTGCTTGTACAGTTTTATCACATCATGTGATAAAATAATGGCATCATTGGAAAAGTGTTTTTTTTTTTTTGTAGTAGTAGTAGTAGTAGCAGTAGTAGTACTTTAAATCCTGCATAGCTTCCGTTACTTGCTTTATTTACAAAATTTCACATATAAATTCACATATGAGTTACTGTGTTTTTTTTATCTGAAATGTATAAGTTATGTACAGATACAATAATATAAGTCCTGTCAAAATTAACATATGATGATGAATCAAATAAATAAAAATATTCATATAAAAAAAAATACTTGAGATAGACTTTAGAAAAGATTTGTTAAACAAGAAAGGCCATTATTACCTTCTTTAATTTACTCTAATTTCACACGTCGCCATGCAAACATCTTTCTCATTACCACCAGGGCATCTCCCCATGACTATATTTGAAAGTCATCATAAAAAGACAACACAGCAAAGTGGAAAATTGCTTTCTAGTTTGTTACATGAAATAGGCCTTTAATACCATAGTAGTTAACTCAGCTTTCTTTTAGAATGAAAGAAAGCCACAAGGTTTAAAAAGAAGAAAAGGAAGATAAAATAAAAAAGAATATGGCATGCCTCACCGATAACAATATCTTATGGTCCTCAATCAAATTTATCTCAGGCATAGGTAATTAGAGCAATCAAATACATGATCTTAATTAATGTACTTATGCATGAGTCTCCAGTGGTTTTATTCATTAATTATTTTAAGAATAATAAGATTGAACTGACAAACACATTAACAATATATGTAAAATCGCTTTGAATTCTCGAATATTATTTAAAAACTTTTTAAGACAAATTATGTTAATCTATTTTACATAAAAAAAACAACTTAATCAAGCCTCTGAGATTACAACAATAAACTTTGATTGTAGCTGTTATGTAATTTCATCACTAACACCTTTAGGGAATGGAGTGATTTTATTACAGCATGCATCTTAATTGATCTGAAATTTAGTCTGAGGACATATAATATGCTATGTCATTCAGAATGCTACCAATAAATCAAGTTAAAACATTGAAATGAAATCACAACGCAGATTTTATTGCCGCAAATTGGGCTAGCAAGTGCTTTTAGTAAAGAGTTTGCAGGGGAACAACGTGGAACATTTTCTGGACAAGAAAACTGCAAGGCGTCAAGTCAAAGAGCTGATCTCTGGCTTGGGGGTAAATGAACCATCTCTGTTTTTTTAATTTTAACAGAATTAAAAAAAAACAACAACATTTTATTCTGTTAAAATGTTTTTTTTTACAGAAAAAACAACAACATTTTAACAGAATAAATGAAAAAAAAGTTGCTTTCTATCTTCAGTATTAATTGGGTATTCAGAAAACAAATCTTCAGCCACATAACCATTTTCTTCTATGTCACATTGTCTGCAATGATATACAGCATCATATTTTATTTTATTACACAATGCAGGCTTTCTATTTTTCTGCTCTCTCAGTATAAAGAGTAATCTCCTCTCCAGAATAGATATTTACTCCAGCGGAGCAAAGCCAGACAGCGAGCATGTGTTTGTGTGCTGCTCAGTGATATTTGAGATGAGAAACTTGACTCTCACCAATCTCACACTAAACACAGTTCAGCCTCATTTTCCCAGCAGCACATGAACACCAAGCTCAGCACACAAGCCAGCCCAAAGCAACTCCCCAATTTTAACCTGTGCACTCAGCAACTCCTCGATAAGTTTTCTGGGGTGTGCAAGAAATGTGTTTAGACACATTCCTTGTGTCTGGAATGCATTTCAAATACACATCATGCACTCATATTGAGCACAAACACAGCATTCCTTTGATCTAATGGACTGAATACACATGAAAAATGACACTGATGTTTGCTATAATAGAGATAAATTGAAGTGATATGGGGGTGGAATAGGAACTGTTCATCTTCTGTCCTTTAATTCGAAAACCACCCATGTGGTTCCGATATATACTGATTTATAATGTACCTTTTCCATTGTATATGACATTTATTACTGAGGCTATTGTTGCTTGGTGTGAGCAGGAGATGACAAAGTACTGATTTTCATTTGCAGTATATTTTTGAAACGGTATCTAATAATTATAATTATAACTGTATTAATGACAATCTAAATATTTTACTGTACAGGACTGATATTGCTGTCAGTCCTGTACAGTGAAATGAGTTCACAGTATTATGATAATCATTTATAAAACACTTAAAGCTAGGACTTAGACATCTTTTTACTGTCTCTTTGATGGTGTGAGATTTTAAAGTTAGCTCACTGCTGCATTAAAGCCACTAAGGGTATTCACAGTAACAGCTAACTTATGTATGGGTAAGCTGGCTTGAGGTTGTGACAAACAAATTACAGATTGTGTATTAGTGTGACCTGGTAGATTAAGGGCAAAAACACAACAAGACTATTTCATTTTACTAAGTCGTGCATATTGTTTAACCCTTGTGTTGTCTTGCGGGTCAAAAGTGACCCACTAGCATGTTTAGCTGTAGAAAAATACCCTGAACTGTCTTTTTCCGACTTGAAATTTCATGACTTTTCCTAAATTGACCCCGTCATTAGAAAAAGTGATACTTTGGTTTTGTTTATATTTTCATGTGGGCGGTACAGCACTGGGGTACAAGGATTGTCTTATGGGTCATTTCTGACCCGTGAATTATAAAAGCATTTAAACACCAGAAAAAGAGTTCAAAAGCCACACACAAACTCTCTCTAATACACCCCCACACACCACCGCACACAGACACTTGCACAACCCCCCCACACACACACACGCACTCACACCCCCACATACACACATATCAAAGAAACTGGATTGATGCACAAATTTAACTTGCATTTGACCTGCACCTGCACACTCAATCTGCAGGTAACCTGTCACACCATACAAGTTCCCAACACAACAGAAAACAATCTCATACATAATAAAAACAAATTAGGTATAGAGGATATGAAGGTATCCTGAATCTGAGTACCGCTAGTTGGTTTCTTGCTGACGCCATGAGTAGACGTTTCACCGCTCAAATAGGTCAGCATCAGAACATTGTATGTTTGCACAGACTGTCCTACATGGGATCTTCAGCATAAGAAGTTGAACATCTTATGTTAAACAAATTCTTGTGCTGAAGATGTTCAACATAGGAGCGTCTTCATATGGTGAAGAACATCTTCACGCTATGAAGATTTTCTGAACATCTTGTGTTGAACACTTTATGTTCAACGTGGGATGTACTTCTTATGTTCAACGTGGGGTGTTAAGCATAGAATGTTCTTTGTATGTGCAGATGTTCAACATAAGAAGATGTTCAACATAAGAGCATCTTTATAAGATGAAGAACATCTCCGTCTAATGGGGATGTCCTTCATCTTATGTTCAACGTGGGGTGGGAAGGGTAGGATGTTCTTCAGCTAATGTTGAAGATGTTAAACATAAGAACATCTTACAAGTTCAACACCTTATTTTGAACAGAAGACGTTCTTCATCTTGTGTTGAGGATGCTCAGCATAGGAACACCTTCATGAGATGAACATCATCTCGTGTAGATGTTCATCTTATGTTCAACACCTTATGTTGAGCAGATGATGTTCTTGTGTTGAACAACATATAATTATGAGACAAGAGCTGATGTTAAATTGGTGACAAAATCAAGGTACATTTTTTGTTGTTACAATAGGTATCATTATAATTAACTTCCTAAAAGAATATAAAGGAATGAACCGATTACTAAAAAGTTCCAAACTGTTGACTTTTTTCCCTTTCAGTGTAACGAGCAATACTGTCTGCCTTGTGGAATTATGAAATAATTACATGTTTGGAAAAAATGCCATGCCTAAACTTCTCTAAGTGTTATCAAAGTGCTGCAGAAATGTTTGAGGGCCACAGAAACATTACAGCAATGAGATATCATTACTTGATCTCATGGTACATTATGCAAACACTTTTTCTGTGCTGATCAAGATTCACTCATTTCTGCGTAGCAAATAGTTGTAGTGAGGATGAGCGCAAAGTTCAACTCATTTTCTGATTAATTCAGCAAAAATTATTTTACCCTTTCTATACACTCATAAATTGTGTATAGAGAATGTAATTTGCATCTTCAGATGGTTAGGAGTCCATATAGAAAAAGAAGATGGTGATTGTTACTTGGAACTTTGCTCTGCTCTAATGTAGAGCACTGTTACATTTTTCTCACCATGTATGTGCACAAGAATTGTACTACATAGGGACATGTCATAAAGGATACAAATTTTTCATAGATGTGACAGGACTACAAAGTTTCACAAAATGTATTTTACTTTTTCACGTGTTGACCACAAAATGAGTTTTTAGAAAGAAACTACTACAAACAGGCAACATAAAGCATGTTTTGTTTGGGTTTCTAATGATGTTAGTATGTCATAGTTTTATTTAGAAGATAACAAATAAACCCTGAACACTATCTTAACCTTATGTTCGCTGCTATTTAGTTCAAATATAATCATTACAGATCATTACTGCAATTGTTTAACTGAATCACTATAAAAATAATTGTGGTTCAGTTAAGTATAATGGCCAATCTCATTAGTGTAAAATTACTAGAGTGATTTTAGAAGCCCAGTAGAGTCTGTGTTATGATGTTATTTATTGTATTAAATAAAATATGTTAAGTATTATGTAGGTCCCCTCAAAACAGACACCACAATCTAGCATAGTGTGTTTTAAAAGTCTCTCAAGTGTTTCTGTGGAAGCATCCACTGAGCTTAAGGCCTTACAACTAGGGAGATATTGTTCAACACCTAAAAAGGATGCTTTTTAGATGAAACGCTTCAAAATAGTCCAAGGATTAAAGATTTAATGTTCTGCAGCTGTGGATTAAGGCATGTTTCTGTATCTATTGCTCTAATAGCATCCCAATATGCAGGCTACATACAGAGCATAAACCTACACCTTCACCATATTGCCCAGTAGGTGTGCTCCTCTGCAGCACTGCTCAAACTCATGAGCTATGCTCCAATTATCCTCAAAGCTACAGTATATTTAATGTTCTTGCAGTTCTCTTTTCCCCACGGTGTCAAATGAAAAGGAATATTATTGTTCCGAGCTATTAGGAGAGCAGAGACTGGTTGACAATGAAGGACTCAAGAGAGCAGACTAGCAGTCTCCAAAGCAACTGATATTTTTAGAGGAGGATTGCAGATATAGCTCAGACATTAAGAGCAGTTTTGGACAAAATAAATGTGTTTTCCACATTAGCAAGAAGTTCCGGGAAAGAGGCTACAAATGTTACTGCTTGTTCTCTGCTTAAGGAAATAAACTGGTCATCATCAGATCAAATAATAAAAAAAACAAAAAAAAAAAAAAAAAAACAGTACATTATGTATTAAAATAATGATTACTATTGTATCTACGGAACAAACATCAACTGAACAAACATGTTTATGGTAGGACCAGTCAGGTTTCTTTACTGCTGTTTTAAAATAAATTGTATTTGTCAGCAATAGTTTCCAGTGTTACATAAAATTTAATCCCACTTATCAAAATAAAGCAAATTACTATCAAACTACCACCATAGACCTATCCTGAAAAGGGACAGTGACTACTTTACGGAACCATTTTTTGTTGTTATTTTTATGAATTAGTTGTTATTAAAGCTTGCAAATATTTTTTTTTAATTCTCTAAAATATATTTGCATCTAAAATGATGAAAATGATAAATCAGTTACTGAAAGTGAATTAAGTAGCTTCTTCAATAAATAACCGAAGTCACAATGATGTCAGTTAGTTATGTAAAATGCATTCCTTTAATTAGCACTTTTATTCACCCAAAGATACATTTTGAATCCATTCACACCTGCCACTAGAGAGTTAATCATATCTGAACAGCCCTAAAACACATGTGACTTTACTCAAGACTTTTCTTCTGACCACCATCATCCAGGGCTGACTGACCTCAAGAATTTTGCAATCTGGAACAATCCAATGACCTGACATGACTTCCCTCAAACAGTAGACACTTGGAAGTCTCTCTGTTGAATATATATTTTAAAATGAACCCTGCTCCTGGTTACATTAACCAGAAGCAGGTGATTAAGCTTATGCAGAGGGAATAATTACAAGGGTTTTTATAAACTCACTTGGTTTCTCTTCAAAGAGGAAAACATGGTAAATCACAGATTACTGGATTGATTTTATTGGTCTTGAATTACCTGAGAGGGTACACATCTATTCTGATTTCTTTTGGGACAATCGCTTTGTGTTGTGGATTTTTGTTTATTTGAATGTAAAGTGGGTTACTGTGGTCTGATTACTGATGATGGATTTTAATGCCAGGTGTGAATGGGTGTGCTTAGCGAGGTCTACATTAGCTGAATCAGCCACGACACATGTTAATGTCAGGTCTGAGCAGGGGCTCTGTGCTGCTTTGTTGTCTGTTCTTACAGCCCTGGTGGAACAATGCAATCCATCAGGGGTCTTTAGCCTTTTTAGTGCTACTTCTTACAATTAGAAATTGAAAGCGTTAGAGAAGCACATGTTCTTTGTAATTTTTCTGAAAACACTACACCCTCAAAAAATAGCAACTGCTTTTTGGTGTCATGTAAGTAAAATGTGGCCGTACTGAATTTAAGCAGCTATCACATAGCCTTAACATTTCTCTGTAATTGTAAATGCATATAACTCTTATTTTCCCTTCTTCATTGTCACGTCTCACCTTAGTCAGTTAGGGGTGTTTTGGTTCGAATGTAGGTCTGGTTTCATTGAAGTGGGCATGAATATGGGCAGGATAGTAGGAATGTGTGGGACATGGGAGTCCATTAGATGCGCTCAACGTTCTGATGATGTCATTTGCAGCAACACTCGGCAATGAAGAACCTCCAGGTTGTGGTTTTGATGGACTCAAATAAACCCAGATTTTTTTTTTTCTTTTGTCTGAAAGACAGTTAAAAGCAGTTCCAGTGACTATAAAAAATATTAATCTCTTTGAACAATTTACAGTTTTATTGTTTTTTTTACATTTAAAGTGTTAATCAAACACTTATTGATTAACAAAATCTGGCTTTTTTGACAAAAAAATTACAAAAAACAATTTAATGCTAAAGTGAAAACTGAGTTCTACATAACAATGACAAATAATAATAAAAAAAACATTTTTCATTTTGTATTAGTCATTAACTTTTTAGCAAATGTGAAGATTTAATTAACACAGAGCATTAAATGTGGAGAGTTGTGGAAGCTGGTCTTATTTAAAGAAAACAATGCAAGGAAAGAAAATAAAAAAGGTTTGCATTTTAATTATATTATGACAAATGTATTAAAAACAGTGTTTTGTTGGTAAAAAAAATAAAAACAAACATCTTCAGACAAACATTGTTGATGTTATTGAAAGAAAATATTTAATGTAAAAGCTTGTCACTAGGCCAATTAAAACCCACTTAAACGGATGGATAGTGATAATTTAGAATTGATTTGCATTGCAAATTTCTACAAGTAAGGATTTAAAACATTAGACTCTAAGGCAGCTTTCACCAATAACTGATATATGGAAATGGTATTAAAAAAAGACAACTCAAAGTTGGTGCAGGTGAAGATAAAGTTTCAGCTCAACAGTCACGTTGAGGTTGTGAAGGACTCCGAAGTAGAGACTGACTTAAATAAGGAATAAGCAGAACCTACAGGAGGAACTGGGGGAAGAGCAGGTCATGCAGCACAGGCAGTCTAACAGAAAAGTCCATCAAGGACCTAGGGAAAACCAGGAGGTAAATATTGAGGTAGGGTAAGAAATTGATTAGGGAATTAATCAGAGGAGTTGTGGTAGAGCTGTGTGGGAAGAAAAGCAGGGAACATAAGAGAGGGAAACTGAACTAAGCAGAAAAATAAATTAAAAACTAGGGGATAAAGACTAAGACAGATCCAATAGAAATAAATCAAGATGTACAAATGGAACACCATGATAAACACAAAGGAAATAACTAATATGGCAGCACCTTCCTAACAGTAATACACGCAGAAATATGAACTGAATATAGCAAGATAGATTGAATATAAATGAGCAACAGGGAAATGAACAGAAACAAAAAGTTAAACCTAAACACCCCAAGGATCATGACAGGCTCTTGTTTAGGGTACTTTAAATCCCACATGCGGGTTTTACATTCCCTGGTCCTTCTGATTTTCTCACTAGAGGATAAACAATGCTACTGCCAGTTTTGTGTTCTATGTGAGAAAAGAGAAAAGGAAGGGATGAGTGCTCCACTTCCATGCAGCAGATGTTGAGGGAATGGGGGACTAAAATACCAGTGAGGCAAACACATTGAATCGAGTGATTGATAGAGTTTCTCGGAACAGAGTTGCTGGTATGCTGCAGCTAAATTTCCCATGTGGTGTAATGACACAGAGAGGTAGACAGATAAACCTTTTCCCAGTTTTATCAAAGACTCCACAATCAACAGCACATGGTGTACAAACATTAACTTTACTTCTCTTCAGTTCCACAGTGTGCTTTCACAGATGCATGGACAATATCCTAAAACTATTGGCCAACCATTAGCAATTTAGTAACTTTGCAACCCCATGTCTTCAGAGCTATTTATGGCAGACAAAGCAATTAAACCAGATACTTCATCAGTTTTTCAGCACACAGCATAAGTGATACTACTGCGTCGTTTGCTCAGTGTATATTTAGCAGTTTTGAATTATAAAAACTGAATAATTTTGAAATATAAACATTTTTGAAATATAAATATTCTTCAAAAAGTCAGCTATGTTTAAAATTAAAGATAAAGGTAAAACTTTATTTGACGGGTTGTGAATAAGACTATCATGACACCGTCATAAACATGACATAACATATGTCATGAACATGAGTAAGTCTTCATAAATATTTATGATTGTTGCCATAAAGTGTCATTCGGTAAATCATGACATTTTGAATACAAAGTTGACATTATTCAAAATGTCTTTATTATGACAACTTGACATTAACCAAGAAATCATGATCCGACATAAATTTGTTTTAAAAGTATTACTGATTAAACTTTAGCTTTAATAACATAAAACTACATAATTTTTAAAGTGTGACATGCATGACCACAAGAAACCTAAACACACTGCCTTTCTGAGAAACAAGTGGAACAGAGAAAGCAGACATTAGAGGGGAAAAAAGAAAACATGATTAAATTTATTCTTTGTATAGTCAGAACAATAGTGCAGGTCACTGACTCAAGCAACTCACTGATTTAACTGGAAAGGAAGCAAGGAAGCACAAAATCACTGTTCATTTAATGGACTTCTCTATACTTTACTCATATTTCCTATTTTCCAACTTAGACTCTGACCTTCTTTATACAATGAGGCTGGCTGCTTTGAACTGGATAAAGCATATTATTCCTGCAACAATTCCTCATTGGGCTAGCTTTCTGCAGAGCTGTGAGAGTGAAATTCATTATCATCCATACGTCTCTGTGGAATTTTGGCAGCATGACAAAACAGCTCTGTTGAAGTGTTCCATCAGGAATTAAACAGCCGTGGCTTGGTTACAACTATGGGCTGTTTTATGTTACTGTGCATGCGAATGTCAAAAAAATATGCCATTGGACACAACATTCCTAGTAAGGAATAAACTGACTAGTTTTATCTGAAATGAAAGATTTGAAATTAAATGCATTCCGTGTATTATTTTCTTGCTTGCTTTCAAGGTTATGTGTTATAGACAAGGATCAGAACTTAAAAGTTCACTGTAAATTATAGTTGTTGACATGAACAACTATAATCTTGTTGCACAAATCAATGATTTGTGCAACAAGAAAAATTACAAAACAGAAAAATAAAACCAGATTGCAATTGGAAAAATGTATATACTTCCAAATGTTACAATGTTATGGAAGCTTTTTATCAGACTTTAGTAGTAACTGATGAAATCAATACTCTCCCAGATACTCTGACAAGTCTGTAATGGGAATTAATGGGACGCATAATAGCCTAATTGGACCATTTTGTCAGATGAAAGATTTTTAATACCTTACATCACTCATGTTGTGAAATATTGCACCTGCAAGTATTTATCAATGCAACTATCTTAAACAACTCCAAAATGACTGCTTCTTTATGTGATGCACCTGTTCAATTGATTATTAACACAAATAGTGAGTCATCCTATAGCATGGCAGCAATTCAGTGCATTTAGGAGCCTACAGTCATATTCAGCAAAGTAAGATTTGCATACCGATGAAGCTTTTTTTAAGGTTTTTATATTAAAGTTTTTTGTATTTTATATAAATGGTAAATAGCCTTTACTTGAACAATGCTTTTCAAGTCCAAAGTATCCCAGCGCTTTGCACTACATTCTGTCATTCACTCTGTCACACACACATTCACACTCTGATGATGGCAAGCTACCAGATAGTAACCACAGCTGCCCTGGGGCAGTCAGACAGAGGCAAGGCTGCCATGCAGCGGGCCTCTGACCACCAACAGGCAAGGCAGGTGATATCTGTTGCCCAAGGACACAATGACAAAGAGATGGATAGAGTGGGGATTCAAACCAGCAATCTCAATTAACAGAAAAAAAGGTTTGATAATGTTTGTGAGTAATTGACCTATATATTGTTTCAGTTAGAGACTTTACTGAAATAAAATAACCTTTTTAATAATAGTCTAATTTATTGAAAATGACTATATATGTTGTGAAGATGAGTTGCTGAAGTTCACACAAAGCATCAGAAAAGGCAACCCCCCCCCCCTGCAAATAAAAGGAGTTGTATGAAAATGACAATTGCATGGTTGTTGGTGCCTTATATGCAGCTCCAAGTACTTTAGAATCTGTTAATTTTATGTGTTTTTCACAAACAACCATTCAGGTTTCAAGAAAATGGTCAGAGAAAGACAAAATATTCATTCGGTGGTGATTTTGTATATGGTAATGTTTCATTGGTGTTATATGTTAGGATAGAATGGTATGACTGGCTGGTTTGAGGTGACAGAAAGACAACAGTTGCTGCAATAGCCATTTCTCATAGTGAGGTATGCAAAATATTATCTCAGAATGCACCACACATCAAATTTAGCAGAAGACAACATCAGATGCCACTCCTGTCAGCTAAGAACTGAAAGCTTAGGGAATAATTCACACAGGCTCAACTAAATTTGACAATAACAGATTGGAAAAATTGTTGAGCTTTGTTCAAACACCACAGGCTATCAGAGTGTTGTCGCTGACCATGTCCAACCATTTTGACCACAGTACGCTTATCTCCTGAATTTTTCTTCCAGCAGGATAATGACCCATGTCACCCAATACAATAGCCAATGGGCACAAATTTATTTCTGATGTCAAAAGATATAAAGGCAACACTTTGCTGCAAAGGATATCCGTAGGAGAAAATCTGCTGCCCCAAAAAACTCATTACATGAAATAATGGGGAATGAATTTTTCAATTCCTGAGTCTTTTAAATGTCGAAAAATCTGTTTTCTTTCTTCCAATTAGGCGGATTGTGCATATCCCAGTCAGTGAAAATTCCACGTGAACCAAGAGTTGGAGAGTTCGACAAGATCATTCACCGGCTAAGTGAGAACACCAATGCTCGAGTGGTTATTATCTTTGCCAACGAGGACGACATCAGGTGAGAAAAGTGAAGAGTGTAAAAGTGTTCTGTTGATTACTGTTGTTCTGTTGATTAACATATTGATTATATCCTTACAAGTTTGCTATGGTTGGATACTGTCAATTTAAAACTAGTACTTAAAACAAGTTGCTTTATCTTAAGTACCATTTACATATGTACCATTCTCTGTCAAATGGTACTTAAGATTTTCAAAGATTTTACTTGGAAAAGGTTTTACTTGAAAATCTTGGAAAGTAAATACAGTAATATTAAGTACTCATTAGAGTGCAAAATCTGTTTCTGTTCTATTTCTATTATAATTGCATGTCCTATCTGTGTTAAATTAAAAAAAATGCATAACTATAGTGGCAATCATTATCTAACCTTTAAAAAAATCTTAATGGAAATGTTTTTTGTTCAAATGCAATAGTGTTTTGTTAGAGCAAACAGTTAGTAGGTCAGCACATACTCTATGGAAGTGGGCAGAGATGTTGATGTCTGGGTCAGAAGTCCCACTGCTCACTGACTTAAGCCAGTCCTGATAACAGGTAATAGGCTGGATATACAGTAATTACCAAAGGCCAGTGGGATCACAGTGCAGCATGACTGCACTTTCCTTGAGATCAGAGTGACCATCCAACATCTTAATGATCTCAAAAATCTGCACAAGGAAAAACAAGACTGAGTTATAGCAGGAGAGTCCAGTACAATCAAACAAATGCATGCATATACTGTTTTGTTTTGGTGTTAGGAGAAAACTAAACATGGTATCTGAAACAACTTTCTTCCCCTCACATTAAATTACACAACATTTTCTTGTTACAGGCAAGAGTTCAAAAATTATTCATATTTGCTAAATGCTAGATTAATTGGATGCAAAAAAGATTTATTTTTGTTCTTTCTCATGTTCAGAGGTAAAATGAAATTGCTATGACTTTAAATGACTTGACTTATGCCAGTTTAATTCACAATATTTAAATCAACTAAAGGCACACTGAGACACATGTGCATTGCTGATTACTAGTGTGACATCATCGAAAAATAAAAATAAATCAGGAGAAATATCAGGAACATAAACCAACTAGACTGCTACATCCTTGAGTAAAATTTCTATATGGCCACCGGTGGCCACAAATGCTACATTCTGTCCTTTCTATCCATAATAGAGAGGGAGAAGAGGGACTCTGTGTCTCAAAGCTTAACTTTGATGAAGTAGCTGAACCAACTTTAAAACACAGCCACAAACATAGAGAAGTTGCAGGTAGAATTTGTTAAAGAAAGTCATTTTGCACAGGAAAACAAGTTCTCAACCAATATGGGCTAATCAGCCATTACTCCTAAAGCAAAACATAAGCAGATTACAGTTTAAATGTATTTCAGGCGTGTGTGAAGTGTAGCAGCATTATGTTGTTAGTGTTTTCTGCTGTTGGAGGGATTAGTGCACTTAACAAAATATATGGTATCATGAAGAAAGAACATTATGATGAAATACTGAAGTAGCATCTTAAGACATCAGCCAGGAAGGCGAGTCATGGGCCTAAATCTCAGCAAGCTATTGTAACAACACCAAAACCTTTCATCCAACTCATGCAAATTAACAGACAATTCCTCCAAATACAAAAATAAACTTATGAGTTTGAGAAGACTTTGCAAATGTCTTCTCAAACTCACATTGGATCAAACTGACATTTGATCCAGTTTTAAAGGGATTTTGTGTCTCACTTGCTTTTGAATCAAAAAAAGAGGAGTGCCCTGACTAGTCTTACACATTATGTTCTACAGCCATAATGTGTGGCTTCTTTAAAGTTTTTACATTCTGTGTTAAAAATCACTCTGAAGAGTTTGTATTGTAAGTTGTAATATTCACATATTTTTAATAATTAAATGGTGCCAGATTCCCCTTGTACAAGCACTCACAGCAGCAGCTGCCTCTTTTTTTATCATAAGATCTGCTCCTGATCCAGGAGGGTTATATATGTTTCCAGTTAAGTCTCAGAACATAAATGTTGTAAAATATTCTAACATAACTTATTTAAACCCCTAAAAATATAATTTTGACTGTGGGATTTACTCCCTGGCTACAAGCATACATAAATGATTTAAAATCTGTCACAAGTAAAGTTGAGAAGGTATGGCTTGTACACAAGTTAAAATTGAGATTATTGAATAAGAATGCTAAAAAAATGTTAATTAAAACACTTCAACGATCCTGTAAACTCAAAAAATTAAAACTCACTGTCGCAGATTTTGTTAGAAATTGTTTTTCATTTGTTTGTACTGGGCAAAGGACAGTGGGAATGGTAAAGGGCAAAGAGTAGGCCCAGAAACACATCTTTGTTTGTCTTGCTTTTGTCTTGCAATATAAATGCCAAATCTTCTTGATTTTGTTTAACATTTCTATCTGAAATATCCTTCATTAAACATTTACAGCAGAGCCTGCTATCTGTTCCTAATATGTATTATTTTCAATAAGCTTAGAGCTAAATCTAATAAGGTTTGATTATGCTAAAATCACCATAATGGATGCTTTTAAATTTTAGTTCTTTGTCAGCCGAATTCTACTTGACCTATCCATGACAAGCAACAAGCTGCATGGGACCTGTATTACACAATATTGAGCATTTTAACAGGTCAATGGCTTTTTTACAGTTTTGCTGTATGTGGAATCTGTTATTAGGCTCTATTCATCTGTCTGTCCAACCATTGTCTAAAATAAGCTTATCATTGTGGGTTGCTCACACTTATACCTAAACACAGTATATACAGTATATTAAAAAATGTATTTGTTTTCTGTTCCATCCCACAGGCGCCTACTTCAAGCAGCTAAAAGAGCCAATCAAACAGGTCATTTCATCTGGGTAGGTTCCGATAGCTGGGGTTCCAAAGGTGCTCCAATCCTGAACCAAGAGGAAATGGCAGAAGGTGCTGTTACTATCCTACCAAAACGACAGTCCATTAAAGGTATTCCCTTATGACTGGTGCTGCAGTGGCATCGTGATTTTGTGGAAGCTTCGAATCATATTTAAAATAAAATTGATGAGCCTTAGAGCAACTTCAAAGAATATGAATATGTCTTCTACTCTAATTTGAAGTTCATGGCTTCTGGAAAAACTTCTTCAAATTGTCCTTACTTCATGGTTTCCCCTTAAGGTGCATTTTGACATTTTGCCAATGTTGCTTTCTGGCTCACACTATAGTTCAAAGGAGAGAGTGGAGAAAATTAAATAAATTAAATGTGCCAACATTAATACCTGACACAAAAGTGCTAAGAGGTTTTTAATGTATTTTGTAATTAACTTACATAAAATAATTTGTTTTTGTGCTTTGGAAAAAATTTAAAAACCCTTTCTAATTCTTATGACTTTCAGGTTTTGATCGGTACTTCATCAGCCGAACATTAGAGAACAACAGACGGAATATCTGGTTTGCAGAGTTTTGGGAGAACAACTTCCAGTGCAAGCTTAGTCGACATGCTGTGAAGAAAGGATCTGGCATCAAAAAGTGTACAAGTGAGTTTTCAACGAATGGAAATGAAGCCTCTTGGTCAGTGTGGAGAACTCAATCAATAGCCACAGCTTGACTGTGTCACGAATACATTATGCTTATGTGGGTTTGTGTCAAAGTTTGTGCCTCCGCTTTGGATGCATGGGTTTTTTTTATTTATTATTGGGGGGAATAGTTACACTCTTCTAATATTGCAGAAAATGTAATTGATGTAGATAAGTGAATGGGAATGTCTAATTCTGTAAGAGAAATTAATGCTCTTATTATATGTGTTGGCTGGCTATATTTAAGGCGCACAGCAGCAATCACAATTGATTGTTTGCAGTGAAAACAATCAATAGCATATCAAGTCAGCTCATTAGAAAGAAACTTTTTCGTCATTAAAATCATTAGATTCTTCAGGCTTGTCTCTTATCTCGTAGTGCTTCGCAAGATTGCATTTCTAATATTTCAAAACTTACATCTGTACATTTTTTCTTAAAGTGTTATACAAGGATGTAGTACAGAATCAGAACAAAAATTAACAGAAAACATAGACATTGTACATTTTTTAAGCTATTCTCTGCTTTAGCTAAAACGAATCCTCATAACTTGTTCAGTATTTTGTGACTAGAAGAAAAGGACCAGAGATTATTTTAAACTTTTCTAAGATTTCTCTGACATTTGTTGTGTATACAACCGAGACCAACACTCTGAATTCCCTCCAGAAGATTAAGGTCCTGATCCCATTTAACCCTCCTGCCCTACTGCTTTGTCCTCTCCCTCGATTTTGCACGTTCATGCCAAATCTAGGGCTTTCTGGATTCTTTCTGGGGAAAAGAATGATCGAGCCAACTGATAGATCAACAGAAACACAAACATTCATCACTACTGCTTATGAAAAACATTTATGTTATTCATAACATAAATGACCACAATCGCAATTACAGTCGTGTACATCATCATACAAGCTAATCAAACATATGCAAAACATGATTTTGCATACCTTAAAGTAAGTTTTAGTAGTGGAAGTTTATGTAGTGCAACAGCCTTACAGCTTCTGCTTCACATGGATTATGCCATCCATTAGCTGCACATCAGACAATAAAACATGGACACAGCTGCTTCTCAAAACCCATAAAATTATATCCAGTTTCTTCACTGTCTCAAGCACAGTATCACAGACCTCTACATGACACAAATTTATTGCTACCTCTGAATAGAGGTGTCTCTCATCAGGGTGACACCTAAGGGCCTTTCTTCAGAGGTATTAATGTATTAATGCTTGAATTATGGCTGGGGGTGAATTAGATGTATTTGAATAAAATCTGGACCAAACTGGATGCTGTGTATTTGGAAATGTATTGAACCTCTTGGTCTTGCAAAGTGGGCTGATATAAAATATGTCATAAACTTGTCACTTTAAAAATGAAATGTGCAAATATATTTTACTGCATGCAGAAACTTTTAACTACAACCATTTTGTCTGAGTAAACTGTGTGGAAACAAATAATGCATTCTTGTATTGTCTCCAAAGGAGCCAGAACTTGCAACAAGGACACAAAATAAAAAGATTGCCTACGGCTTTCTTGCACAAAGGTTTGGGATGCTCAGTCTAAAATGAAAATGTGACCTGCAAAAAAGTTTCCCTGCAAGAGTCTTCTCCTTCACTGCTAATGAAGCCTTTTAGTCAATAATAACAAACAATTTTATGCGTGTCAGAGTAGATATCTCCATATTTTTAAGGATTAACCAATCATTATTTCCACTAATTAGTAGCAAGTGAACAAAAGGTTAACCATTAAATATTGGATTGTCATCTTGCCTCACAACATTGTGTCCAATGACCAACACAAAGTAATTCCTTCAGCAACCCTTACTATCAGGAGAACACTTAATTTGTGAATGATTTCTGTATTTATCAGTAGTCATGGTGGCTGCTCTTGAGCTAAATTGCTGCTGCCCTTTTCTTCCTCTGAGAAGCCTCCTGGGCATAATAAAATTTTAAGAGCAAAGGGTACAATGATTCCTCTCAGGGCTCTTTGCAAGTTCTCTTCCTCTACTCTGCTTTGTTCTATTTGAAAGCACAGTAATTTCTTCTTCCCCTCCGTCAAGGCACATAAATTCTGGTTGGTATATGATTCAAAACAATGCAAGAGAGGACAGCATGTACCTCAATACCTAAAATTTGCCATTCAGCATTCTTGCGTTTTGAACTCTTGGTGTTTACTGAGCAAATTTCTGAAATTGTAAATTACAAGTTGTCAAGGTTTATATGTATATATTAATAGCAAAGTGAAATGGGTGAACAAATATTATTGCTTTTTCATTTTTTATATTGGAGCTTTACAGTTATGGATTCACTTTACAGGTAACATTTATATCATATGGGTTGTTGCGTCTTCTAAGCCAAGGAATAAAGTGAATCATTGTGTGAAGAAAAAGCAGTGGAGAGCTATAATTCACATCTTAATGTATCTCCCAGCGTTACTTTTTTTCTATACAAGGACAAGACTTGTGCAATAGATCTGCATTTTCTCCTCCATTCTGCAGGTCACTGTGCTCATAGAGTATAACTAGTACATATGCCTCAACCTAATTTTTCCCAACTTTAAACCGTGTTATGTTGTCTTGTCACAGTGACTGTTTGAATGAATTGGATTCTTCATTTCTGACTATCTAGAAACTTTGACAAACTTAGACCTTATAATTTCTGTCATCACATTCAGTTGTCTTCATCTCTACATCTATTTTATTTAAAGTATGTTACTTTTTAACTCTGCATCTTTTATATTTTCAGATTTCTTTAGTTTTTTCATGTCACTGCTCTTATTTTTAGGGTCTTATTACTATAATAGTATTGTAATTTAGCTTATCTTGCACATTGTATGGCCTGCAGAAAGCACTTTGAGCTGAGCAGCTTGAGTAGTTCAAAAGTGATACTCAAATTTTGGTGAATTCAGTCAAGTAGGGCCACTCCATCAGGTAACACCTGCATAATATAATGTCATCCACTTCACAAGCTTTTTACTCATGCAACGATTGTTCTCTTCTAAAAGTTGGAGATTTTCAAATCTTAGAGTCTTTATTTAACTAATTTCATAAATTAACAAATTTTTTAATCTTTCATTGCAGATGACAAAAGCAAGAAGGTATTTTTCTTATGCATGTCAAATCTGATGACACATTTTTACTATCTTCTTGACTCAGTACTCACATATATGCTCACTTAATAATACAGGTCACATGAGCATTGAGCTAACATGAAGAAGAATGTTTTTTTCCATGTTTAACAGCATAGCCTCATGTTAGTGTATTAATCACAATGGAGTATGTTTGCCAGCAGTATCTATGTGCAATGTCGTTTTCCCTTAAGACCAACTTTGGGTCAATTAATTCATTTGAAAGGCCTCAAAAGTCTTCCAGGAAATTAAACATTCACCTGCAGGACATTTTAAATTAATAAAATAATTCATTTTTTGCAAGATGCCTTCAGGTAAGAGTTTTTAAATGATTCTTCTTAGAAAATTTGCAAGAGATGGACAACAACTTTAAGACTGTGTCTTGTCAAATTTGCTGTGCAGTTTTAAAGTATGATGTTGAAGCTGGAAACACACAGCAGTGATAATAATAATAATTAAAAAAAAAAACTGCAAATGCACCAAAAATAAAATATGCTTATTATATCTAAAGACCTATAAGGCCAACACTCGTAACGGGCACAAACATGTGACAGTAGACCAACAAACAATGATTCATGCAATTATGGTGGCAATAAGAGCAATACTACAAAAGGCTAGGATTTACTTGTGACATCACAGTCGCGTGATCAAAGTGTTAAATCAAAAGTTTGGAAACCTTACATGTTACAGTCCATTCCCAGAACTTAGAAGTTACTATATAAAATTTAGGCACATTCCTGAAACTTAGTGATTAGTTTCTGAAACCTACCAAGTACTTTTCTAATTTTTTTATGGATTTACTGCAAACTTGGGCAGAACTTGTTACATACTTAACAAGAACTTTATGGATGTGTTAATTGCTGTGCAATTTCATGAATCTCACTTGGACATCACATGTATGATCTTAATATTTACTGTGCAATTTTGGGAGTTACCAGTTTTCTCACATGAGTTCCTTGTAATTTTTAGGTTAAGTTTAATGACTTACCTGGAATTTGATGAGTAGTTGACCAAGCATGCAGCAGTGAATAGTTATTTTCATTCAGTCTTTTTTATACCTTAACAGGAAGAAGCCTCCAGTTCAGCCTGGCAAAGTTTTATAAGCTAGAAGTATTGAAAAATGTCATCTTTTGTTTGTTCTTTCCTTTATTGTATCACATTTAATTTAGTTTCTCATTTGTGTGTCCTTGTAAAATTTTCCCTGGTGTTCCTTTTGTCTGTAGATGTTTGACAATGTTTTCCTACACACATCAAGATTCTATTGCTGATCCCTGATTGCCCCCACTGGGTTAAATTATGATGCAAACTTCCAATTTCACATTATTAAATGACTGTTTGTGATAAAAACAAACATAAATCATAGACTTCAGATTAAATGATAGCTTTGACCAATATCTTAAACAGTCAACTGCTTGATGCCTATATTCTAAAAGTATCAGAGGATTTTATCACACGGAATATACAGATTGTTTGGAAAAAACTTTTGTTTTTCTTTGGAAAAGTCAAATTTTCTATATTTGAGAAGTCAGAAATCAGTAGTGACACAAATGCACTACAAAGGAGCTTTTATCAGAAATGATCAGAACTGATATTAACAACTTGTTCCTTAAATCTGTCAAAGAACTTATACATTTCTTCAAAATAATATTACAGAAAAATTTCATATGAAATAGTTTCTTGTAAGAATTAAATTTTTTTGTCATAATACAAATATATATTTTTGAAAGAATGAGCACAGCACTGAGGATGCCAGTATTTTCTTGCAGCTTCTTCTTTAATTCCATTTTTAATTTGAACCAGGCTGTGGTAAAAATGACAGTCTTGCGAAGGTCCACCAGCTTTTGTTGACACGCAGTTTGAGTGAAACAAACCTTGAGTCACTGTTGATTTGAATCCCTGCTAACATGAGTCATCAAAGCTGAGAGAAGCAGATACATGTCTGCCGGCACAGTGCTCTTAATTCCACTGTGAAAAAATTAAACACTTTGTCTGAGCAATGGTAGTTTCTCTAGAGGTGCAGTTTTTTAAAATCTTTAATTGATATAAAATTATTTAGAAAAAAAAAAAATATATATATATATATTATATATATA
>CAEGAE010044910.1:0-43894 GCA_903067095.1 Girardinus metallicus
CAAATGCACACACACACACACACACCCTTTCAGTTCTCACTTTCTGGTAGTGTGGGGAAAATTCCTGCTTCCTGCTCCAAAGCATTGGTAGAAGATAAGTTATGAAAACAATGTCACAAAAAATTATTTATCCTTCAGGGAGAGAGAAAAGAAAGACAAAGAGAAAAAGTCAATTTAAAGCTATATTTCAAAGTGTCTTGGTAATGTAATGTTTATCAGTAAGATTTATTGGAGCTGCTAATTGAAAATTAGCTTGATAGCACAAATGTTTGTATTTGTGTGAAGCTAAGTTTTAACTTTTAATGAGTTGATTCTCATGGTTGGCTCTGTATATTTCTGAGGGGTTTTTTTTGCCTACAAAACATGTTTGATGAAGTTTGACAACAATAATTAAAACTTCTCAATGTTTGATATTGTCTAGCAAAATGTTTTTACATCAGGCTACATGGCTCTGAACATGTAGCCTTTCATCTGAACAGGCCTGAAGTGTGGGAATAGTAATAAACTCAATAATGCACCTTAAGAGTCACACCAAAACAATTAAAAAGTCGGCCTTCTATCATTTCCCTGCAAGATCTAGAAACTCATGTATGCATTTATCTGTGGTCAAATTATTGCTACAGTGTCTTCACAGGTCTGCCTATAAAGTCAATCAGCTGCAGCTGAGCCAGAATGCTACTGCTGGCGTTCCCACTAAAACTCAGAAAATAAAACACAATCACCCCCAACATTACGCTAGCTCCCTTTAGCTCAGAGAATAAGCCTTAAAGTAGTTTTGTTTGTTTATAAATCAAACGAAACTAACCACTCAGGTCTTCTGTTTCATGCCTACTCTGCATCCCCAAAGTCAAAACCAAATATGGAGAAACAGCATTCAGTGTTTTTGTTCCTCTCATCTTGAACAAACTTCCATAAAACTGTAAATATGTTGAAATATGGAGTTCCTTTAAATCAAAACTAAACATCCATTTGTTCAGATTGGCCTTTAATTAAAGATCTGGAACATCATAAACTGTTTTTTACTTGTCTTTGCTTTTCTTTATGTTGGTGCTGTAATGAAATGTGTCTTGCTTGTTTGTTCTTTTATATTTTTTAATAGTGTAAAGCACTTTGAAATGCCCTGTTGCTGAAATGTGATAAACTAATAAAACTGCCTTGCCTTGTGCTTGTTAAACTGATTTCTTACCAAACACAAACTTTGCTTTTTAAACACAGTTTGACATCAGGCTTATTTATTAATTCCAAAATCTAAATCCAGTATTGTTTTGTGTTCGGGCTCTCTGTCCTCTTAAAACTCCCAAATATTTTCTCAACCATTGATCCAAATCATTACCCTTATACAAAATGGTCAGTGTTGAAAAACTGTTAACCCCTTTGGACCAAACCTGCCAGGAAGTTGAAACTTCTGAAACATTGTGGTCAGCAACAACAGCAAAGCCTATGTTACTTCAGTATGGACTGATTTTGGTTTTCTGATTTGGCGTTTTTGAAGCTTTGTCCGTGCTGAAAAATAAAATCTGCCATGAAGAGTGGTCAACTATCCAGCCAGAATCATTCCAGAAGCTTGTCAAAGTTAACAAAAACCCTGTGGTTATTGAACAAGTTGTTAGGAGATAGTCAACCAAGTATCCAAGTACGCATGTTCACACAAGAGCTTGTATGTATAATTCTAAATCCTCTGGAATAGGAAAAAATCCACAACTTCAAATATGTGAAGCCAGTTTTTATTTACACAAATGTAACTTTTATGTTGATTTATCCTTTCATCCTGGAAAGGATGAAAGGATAAATCAATTGTTGAAAGTCCAAAATTAACATGGCATTTGTGCCCATGATGGGTGAGTAACCTCTATAAGTAATGAAAAGAAAGCCAACCATTTATCTGTGACAGCATCACACATTCTCCATTGTGGTTTTGAGCATGCTCAGTGTCTCCTGCCATCTCCGCTGACATCAAAGTTTGAAACCAAGCTCTGCTCAAACACACCAGCTGAAACCTGCTGTGTATGTGCGTATGTGTGTGAAAAAGCAGAAGCAACACATTATGCTGTGAAACACACACGCATTCCCTCCATTAATCTGTCGATGATTTGCTATCTCCCCTCTCTCTCATTCATCACGGATGGATAGTTGTTCCAGGCTGGTCGATGTTTGGATCGTCCCTGAGAGGCTCCCAAACATGTGTCACTCATCCTGCCTGTTGTTCCGATGTGTATCCACTGACCCAGAAACCCGGGTCCTCTGTGTTTGTCCTGGTTCAAGTGCTAACCCAGTTGTTTTTCTTTGATCAATAACACCAGCAGGTCCCATGTTTGAGCCCACACTAAAACCAGCAACTTCTGATTACTGCAGATACTGTCTGCTTTGCAGTTTCTTTGTGCAGACCTCGCACACATCCAGCCTTCCGTCATTATCCGGAAGGTAGAACCATAATAGAAACCAGAGCAGAGTGTGGCATGATCTCATTGGTTCTGGAGAAGGGAAGTGTTGTAATGTGGCAGCCACTCTGTCCGAACCTTGAGGACATTCTGAGGAAGCAAGACTTGTTATTGGGCAGTCCTGCTTCAAATTCATTATGACCAAGCAAACCTCATATTGCTGTGCACAGCCCTACGCTCAGTGGGGAGCTTACTGTGTTTTTAATTCCCCCCTCAAGACATAAAACCCTTCAAACACCAACTACTTTCTAGCTGATTTTTTTTCCACCTTTCTGGTGTGAAGTGGGCATTACACCTAGAAGGCAACGTAGCTGACTGGAATAAGTTTGCATGATTAGTTTACTTATATATCTTTTAAAATCAGATCAGCGTTTACTGGTGCACTCTGCATGAAGAGACATCTTGGAATATGTAAAAAGATAAATGGGCAATTCATCCTCGCTCTTTTTCCAACACAAACCCTTACAGTCATCCTGACAGACTCAACCAGGACAACAGTGGCATGACTCATTCATACTTTGCTGTGCTTGTGTCTGTGGGAGGAAATAAAGACAATATGTGACACCATGGGGAAATCCACACATCAGAGCTGAAAAATAGTAATATGCAGCGAAATGCAGCTAAACTTCTCTCTAAAATTCCCTCAAAATGCAATCCTTTAACATTTCAACATGACCTGAGGAAACACTGAATATTTATCATCTGATAAGTTGAAAATTTTTCATTTAGAAATACTATAATGAGCTCATGAAATATGCATCTTCTGTTTATTTAGTTTGACTTTTGCTCTAGGAACATGACCTGTTTGTCCTCTGCTGTGACTGCAAATAATACCACACACTGCTCAGAATGAAAACTGCTGAACTGCACTGCTGCAGAACATTTGTACAAGTTCAGGAAACACGCACTCAGTCAGTGCACAGCCTCCCTCCAGGCCAACATTAGCAATGTAAATGTGGTGGTCAACTGCTAGATTGATTTGGATGTTTAAAATACCACAACAGGAGGAAATACTGCAAAAACAATAGCATAAAGGTAATTCACAGGAAATTCACAGCGGGATGTCACTGTTTCAGACAGAAGTCCCCCCCTAAGTGGCCCCCGTAGGACTCGCTGTGTGGACAAATCGATGCTGCCGTTTGTTCAACGCAGAACAGAGTTTACTGAACATCAGACCGTTCACTACTGCAGTTTACTGAAGAGATTTGACGTCAATTTGACAGTCAGTTCAAATAGAGCTGCATTATGGTTTAGATAAGCAAGGTTTCCCCCAGAAAACTTGCTAAGTCCGATGGCTGGGGCACTTGGCAGTCATTCTTCCAGCAGCTCGCCATGTTTTTGAGTTTAAAAAATTGAAAATATCACTTGATAATTACGTGTTATTGGAAGATTAGAAGATTAATATCTATAAAGTCTTTTAAAAAATGCAAGAATTCAATAAAACTTAAACAAGCATTGCTAAACCTGGTGGGGTCACAAGTAAAGCCTGGTGGCCCGCCAGGCTTATAATACACTGGGGGAAACCCTGGATAAGACATGATTTTATATGACCAAACAGGACAGAAATGTGCTGCTCTCTGTTAACAGCCAGTTCAGCCTCAATGGCATTCAAAATTAAAGAGGTTTCTCCTCAGTTAAACCAACACCGGTGACCCTGAGACAGAGACGACACTGAAACTAACAGAGAGGAGCCAAAGTGATTGGCTCAGAATCTCTGAGTCCCATACCAGGTTCCCTTTGGAAATTCCATCCTTTTCAAGACTCAAATTCAATCCATCTCTAGATCTCTAAATGTCTTAAAATTTACATTAAGCTAAATGCTAAAAGCATGAATTTTGACCAGTTTGCTTAGGGATTAGGTTAAAGTCTTCTTCAGCATAAAATTATACTGATTTTGTCATACTTTGTTTTTATGTCATATAAAATTGAAAATTCTGTTTTCAAAACATGTGGATGATTTGTGATTGTGCTGAATTAAGATTTATACCCTGGCAATATATTATTCACTCCTCATCCTCTTGTCAGAAAACTACAACAAAACGTCTATAAATGCTTTAGTCAAGCTGATTCTGCCATTCGAGATAAGGTCATATCAAAGTGTATTTATCTGATGATAGTTACAAATGCCGCTTGCTAGCTGCACAGGTGCTTTAGTGCATCAATGTCATGACAAAATGATATTCCTCCACAACACTGTTAATGATCCCTGAGCTTGGCCACTTCATTTCCCATAGGTGTTCTGAAACAACACTAAATTTGAAATGAGACAGATTAACGTAAACAAAAATGATCCTACAAATCATTCATATTATTTTTGTCACCCTTAAAATTTTGCTTTCTACAGAGAGCCCAAAACGCTGCCAAATTAACAGAATGAAAGAAACAAATGGAACGAAAAAAAAAAAAGAAAAATCAACATGGAGGCTTCTTTGATGCTAATGTAGCCTTGCTGGCTGACACCGTTTTCTGAACCTTACTGAGCTACTTTCCTTGTTAGGTCAATAAAAAACACTACATGCAAAGGTTACTTCCTATAAAAACACAAAATGTGACACCTAACTACCTTAATCAAGTTTAACTGATGTAGCTCCATCATATGCCTGTTCTCCTTACAAATCTGATTATTTGCATCCCCAGCAATGGTGTCAATTCAGACCAAATTAGGTCCAAGACCAATCATTGCTTCAAGGTGCTAAACTGAACTTCCATTATTTCCCAATGTTTTAGTACTCTGTAAGAGTCCTACAGATAATTCCATCAATGGGTTTACTTCTTAGTCAATCTGGTATTTTCTCATTTACACATTACAGAAATCAATCAAACATCATATATTTTTGCACCAAAGTCAATGCAATGACAGGATGTTTTATTGAAGTGTATATAAAACTTTACTCGTTTCCTTGTGGAGACATTAAAAGCTTTGCTCTACTTTTTAAAAAATAAAACTCCTTCACTTTGATGAGTCTAACTGGTGTAGCTCCCGCTTTAATCTTGCCTCCAAAGCTCAGATTTACTTTGTAGTTTTTGCCAACTTGTGTTGCACAACGTCAATTTTTCATAGTGTACAAAAGCCGGAGGAAGAGCGCGGCGTCCGGTTGCATGTAGTTACAGCTCTTTTATAACCCTTTTTTAATGCGTTGTGAAATGTGTGTTTTCATCAAAGTTATATGGATTCCAGCAAGAGATCAAACAACAGGAGAAATAAAAGAAGAAAAAAACTGGAATTTTTATACATTCCAGACATTTCTGAGTCTTTCATCTGGAAAAAAGCTCCACTTAGCTACAGCTCAGCCACAGTCTCGAGGTTAAAGGTCGTCAGCACAATGGGTGAACAAATACTTCAGAGACTGTCAGAGATGGTGGTGCTGCGGCGCCTGCCTGCCGTTGATGATGCTCATGGAGCAGAAGAGCTGAGTCTGTGCTGCCCTGAAACCAGAGCTCATCTAAAGTTAATCAGGCACACTGCCTGTCATTTAAATTTTAAGGCAATGCTATTCCTTTTGGCATCATTTCCTCACCGAGAACAGCCAGATAGTTGCAACACCCAGAGTCAGACCAAAAACAACCGGATACTTGCAGGTTACTTTTCCTGATCAGTAGGATTACATAAGAAAACAGAAACGAAACACTACCACTCGGCGTTCAGCAAGCGATAAGGAAATATTTCCAGAGCAGACAGACAAATCTAATTGAGCCAAAGATTAGATCAGCTCTCACACCGAGTTAGAGCACTTTGCACAGAAGACTTAAGTATAACAATTCTGCAGACTCTGAGTAATAAACACATTTTCAGAACAAAATCCAGTTGACTCTTGAAATTATGTCTGGGCGAATTTAGAAGCCATTTACAGTCCAGATCAGGACTTCATATGCTACATACAGCTTGCTGCATGGGGAACCAGTGTGTGTTGATTTCCTATTGGTAGCAATTGGTACTTTTTAGCTCCAAGCAATGGCTAAAAAAAAAAAAAAAAAAAAAAAAAAAAAAAAATCACATAGTCTCACTGAAAACCCCAAATTCATACAACTATATCAAGTCGCGCTCAATGTGTAGATGTTCCAATTTATTGAAATGTTGTCATTTGAATCTCCACCGCTGGTCAGCATGTGGACAAATTTATCCCTGAGTTCTTTCTGCTTGTCATCAGTAAGAGTACATAAGACTGAATGAAAATATATGCGATTTCTTGTCTGTGCTGCTTGTGCCTCGTGGCCAACAAAATTACAGCTGTTCGACATTTAAAACAGGCCAGTTATATTCTTTTTTTTTATTAATTAGATATAAAATATATGCAGTCATATTCAGTAAAACAAAAATATTACCGAACAGTTCAGTACTTTAGTTGCTTTTAACACATTAAGTGAAAAACATTCCCGACTGATGTTTCCAAGTCTATTTCTGTTTATTATTATCATCATCTGCTTTCAGCTAAGAAAGACACAACATTTAACATTACGAACTAATTAAAAAAATAATAGAGCAATATGGACTAAAGGAAAAGTATTTATTACCTGCGAAAATTATATTTTCAAAGAGTAATTTGAATCTGTCAAATTAACCTCATCATAATGCATATTCTAAATTACTGAATACGGCTATATTAGATACAGCAAATACTTCTAACCTTTTCCAACCCTAAAGAGTTCTAATGCATTAATAGGTTTAGGAGGCAGAACGTCTGCTACAACTGCAGATCCACTTCTTAATGAACTGTTGGGTTTTTATGAAAATATGTCACTGAAAATTAAATAAATGACTACATTTTTCATTTTGTGTGGTAACAATCTATCAATGACCCAAAGGTTTAGAGCTACCTTTCAAATGTTTAGACCTTGAAAACAAGCAAAACAATGGCTCAGTTTGATCAAAATAAATACAAACCTTTTCTTTCATTTGATCTGACAAATGTCCTGACAAACTTTACTTTGAAGCATAGCCTATTTGAAGGCTATGCTGCCTTCAAATAGCAAAATCCAAAATATTACCTTTTGGATTTTATGCAAAACAAAACACGCCATAAGTCAAACCTGACGTGCTTCTTTAACCTTTAATCACTTTCAGGCAAAGTGAAGGTCAAGTAGTAGCAGCTCAGGTGTAACTCCAGTGTTGAAAGCAGTCAATAGATTCTCCGATGCATCGGGCCGCAGATCATTACCGCACATAATGAGACCATCATGCTCCATACAGCTCACCTCTAACGCAAACATTCACACACTTTCCTTGACATGCACTTATAATAAAAGAGCCGTCTAAGCAGCAGTGGAGGCAGTTAAGTGTTTCTCTGAGGCGTTTAGGGACTTTCTGCCTCTTCTAGCTGTCAGAACCCAAACTGAATGACAGACGTTGATTTGCCATGGCTGTGTGCACACACACACACACACGCACGCACGTGCACACACCATGTAACAAAAACACTCCTTCACATACACACTTATGGTTTCATAAAGCTGCGGGTGAAATATTCAGAGCTGCATTCACTTAAGGCAGCTCATCTGCCTCAAGACATTTACACCTCATTTTGCCAATTTAGTGTGGCAACCCTCCTCCAGCCTGACACACACACACACACACTGCACAAAGACGCATAGAGGAAAGTAAAGACACTTAATTCTTGCCTCAGTGTACTTGTTTTGTGCTAAATAAGTTCTCTGGAGCTGCACTTATTCAAACAATTGCCAAACAAAATACTATTTATATGCTGCCATTTTTGTGTATTTTTGGGGTCTAAAGCAGGGAATGATTTTTTTGTTTGACTGTGTTCATGTGAGAAGAGCCAAGTGCTGATACATCAGGTTCACAGAAACTCCCCCAATGAAGGGTATTATTTTGGTGTAGAAAATAATCACCAAAATAAAAAAAATTCAGCTTTTGGTCAGTTACAATTGTCTTTCAAACGTTTGACTTGGGTCAAACATGTTTGGTATCCATCCATAAGCTTCTTGCATCAGTTGGTTCATGTATCTTCATGTATCTGTATCTTCTTGCATACAGATACATGAAGATATCCAGAATGCTGGCACATTCTACAGAACCCCCTAGGGGACATGGAGGATGTTTTTTTTTTTCTTTTGCGTTAAGGAAAGAAATTTAAAAAAATACATCAAAATTATTTAGACTATTTCTGAGTTATCACGGGGTAATAAGATCCTCTGACAGTTTTGATTGCGTCTCTTTTGTGTTGATGGTTGGAATGGTTTAAAGGGCCATTTTCATTTGCAGTTCCATCTCCACCGTACACAAACAGACATAAACATGCAGTGAATAAATTGATTTTCAATACATTTTTTGCACAAAAGAGCTAATAATAAACGTTTTCACCAAGGCTCTTAAATGTGTAAATATACGAAGTTTTAAATTGACATTTGTGACTGTATACAAAATAGACCAGCAAATATTGCAGTAAGCAAAAAAAAAAACTTTTCCCCATGTCCCCTGGAGGACTCCGTACCACTCCTCCTGCTAAAAGGATTGTATCTCTAGGGAGGAAACACTGTTCTTTACTGGAAACCCTTATTTCGGTGTATTGTCAACAAATTCATACTGGACTGCTTGCTGGAGCAGTCCAGAGTATGAGTGGAGAAAGGATTTTGAGGATAATCTTGATTGCTTCAGTACTTTATTGTACTCACACTTAGATAACTGTATGTGTTTTCCTAGAAGAAATGATACATACAAAGAATCAATAAATATTTATGAAAAAACTAAACTTCAACCAGTCGTTTCTAAACAGAAACAAAGCTGACCGTAATTATAATCCTATTCTCGTCATGTCACGTTACCATCAATATAAACGACATACTTCCGGTGAAGAACTCTTATTTTGAAAGTCTGAAACGCGACACTTTATTGCACTTCCGGTGCAAAAAAAAAACCGGCTGCGGATATTGCGGATAAAATGCTAATTAAACTACTCTTGAAGCTTTAAAGTGCAGCAGTTACAGTCGTTATAATGCCCCGAACCAAGTACCAAACAAGGAAGCATACATGACCTGAATATGCTGCCATTAAACTTAGCACAAACCAGTTAGCAAGGTGGCTAATCAACTGGCGTGCATCCAGAACAGACGTCGTCAGTATAGTAAAGTAAATAGAATTATTAATATTCACAAAACTGACACATGCAATCGACAGCCATCATAACATGCAACAACATCAAAGATGATAAAACAAAAATACTCACTTGTCATTTACGTACACATGAGCTACATGGACCGAGCTCCCGTGCAGTTCAACATCAGAGCATCGACAACTACCTCCCTGTGACGTCCTTCACGTCATAGGAGGAGCCAATGAAATCAACACTCAAATTAACAACAATTAAAAATACAATCAAACTTTGGAGCCATTTCTATAGTATCTGAATTAGGTTTACCTTGCACATGTACGTTTTTAATTCTGCCAACTATTCTTTTCAATCGGACTCAGATCAGGGCTCATAGCTTCTCTAAAGCACTGACTTGTTTTTCTTAAGCTACCTTGTCAGTAATTTGGCTGTATGTTTAGGCATGCTGACATATTAGGATCCCAACTTGAAGCTAAAATATTGATAAGTGCACAAATAATACTAACTAATTCATAATCTTATATACATAATATTCACATAAGACTTTCTAATTTTGTGTGTGTATGCATGTTTGGTGCATGTGTTTGGGGGTTGAGGAGGACAGTGAGGGGTAGTTAGTAGGGTGAGCTAATCCGAGGTGGTTTACTATGTTTTTTATGCCTCATGGCAAAAACTTTTTTTGTATTTTGAAAAATAAAATTCATCATCAGAATCTTTGCTGGCAGACCCCCTTCATAAACTGTGCACATAACAGCAGCAGCTGTTATTTATTGTAGCTATAAACATCTTATCTATCATTTTTCGAATGGGTAAAATTTAAAACTTCAGAGACCGTGCCTCCTGCAAGCAACCTTTTCTCCATAGCGAGGGATCAGACCCTCTGTAGGAAGTACAGAATTGAACAATGGACAGGATTTTACAAATCTAATGTTTTATATGAGATGATTTAGAAATTGTTTTGTGAATAGTTGGTACCAGGAATTAACCATATCCCAGGAGCTTGTTTTGCTTAGAGCACTGTGTATTAACATAGCAAGGATGCTAATGTTCTAATTACCATTCAAAATGACTGCTAAAATGAAATCTTATGCATGTATGCTGGCACTAGCCTTTTTCTTAGTGCATTTATTTTACATGACAAACAGCTAATGCATATTTTATTTCTAGGTTCACTCGACTCTTATGGAGTATTTTAAATCACAATTTTAAAGAAGTGTATGTGGTAATGTGGCCTCGTTTTCTTTTTTGAGTTAATTTCATGTTTCTTACATTGCTTGTTATATTTTGAAGTAATTTACTTTTCTTATTAGATTTAGTTTGGGTTAAATTCTTGGTTTGTTGCGTTGCATGTTTTTCTGATTTTGTTTTGCTTTTGAGGTGACGTTACCACTCATACCCAGAGACGCCCGCTGCAGCGGCACAGGTGTTCTCCGCTAGCTAAGCAGCGCGCAGACCGGGAAGCCGGTAATAAAGAGGTCGCTGTGCAGTTGAAGCGAGAGACGGAGCCGGACAGATCACAGGTGTAAGAGCGGCAGGGCGGCGAGATTCGTCCAGGGACGGACGACCGAGTGTTGGAGCACGAGTGGCCGGATCGCCGCCGACATTCGCCCGTGGCCGCGGAGGGTTCGGCTGCTGGGTGCCGCTTGGGATCGGTCGGCTGGCGACGGGAGGGGACTGAGCGCCGGAGAGGATACTAGATAATTGGAGGAGGACAGAAGCAACATTTGACCAATAAAACGGGATTTACCCACTTTCATAACTGAAAAGCAGTGGGACTTTGTGATTTCAGGCAGACAGATGAACACACTGTGAAGATCAGTGGTCTATCTGTGCAGCAGATCAGTCAGACCAAACTACCCAGCAGACCCTGCAGCAGACCCTGTAGCAAGCCGCTGACGCTCTGTGTGTTTATTTATTAGTTTCGGGGATCGCTCCATCGGCTGCTCAGCCACCCGTAACATTGTATCAGGAGCCAGTGGGATGTGAGGGAGGGGGACATGTAAAGGAGTACACAGAGGGCAGGGTAGTGATTTTACCTGTTGCGCACAAACACAGGTTGTCAGGGAGACGCAGCTTCACCGAATGACCTCAGGGTTTATGCAAAGCCAAATGCAAACACGTCTAAAAGAGCTGTGTGTCTGTGGCTTCGTATTTATATGCCCAAACATGTTTGTTCACCCAAAGAGAATGTTCAACCCTCCCTGTCACCACTGCCCGTGACAGAAGTGACAGACAATTTAAGAGTTGTTTGAGTTTCCGGCATAGCTTCTAGCTGTGTCATCACTTGGCTCATCTCGGTGTCATCATGTTTTGTCTCTATTCTACAACACTCGCTATCACCGGCTTCCTTTTCCAGAGAATATCAGGAAGGGTGCGTTCAACAAACAGAGGACTGAAACTCAGACTCTGCATTTGCTCTGCCTTGTTTCTCCTCTTTCCTGCTTTCAGAAATTACCTCAATGGTTTAATCCAGACGGGCCCTTATAGTCAAGTCGTTTGTTTCTCAGAAAGCTCATTCTTTGAAATAAAAAGAAATGATAAAAACCTAAAACAGTTTTGTATTAAATACTAAAGCAGGAAATAAAAATATCCCAGTTTGAGAATAAATACAAGTTTTTGGGGAAAAAGTGTTACGTTTCAATTTAAATCATAAAATTGGCTGATTACCTGTAAAGAGGAATTATACCCTGCTCTCAGAATTCCTGATACTTGCTTAAGGAAATATTTGCATGTACCAACTTTTAGACAAGATGCTGACTCATAACTGGTAATCTGGAAAGCACAACAAACTGCATAAGAATCTTCATTAGAGTGAAAAGAAAAAAAAAAACAACTTCAAACCCTTTTTCTAACTGAGAAGCTACACAATATGTAGCGATGGAGATTCTTCCTTACTGAAAATCCTGTGAATAAAAGCCCAATAAAAAACCATTTAAGACAGAGACACCGGCGGACTTATTCTGGTTGAAAACCTCTCCTTCTAGCCAATCCATTACCTCTCAGCATCAGATGAGCAAAAGACCTCCTGCATATGCTGGACTAGCTTCCAGACCACTGCTGTCTGCAGGCAGGTTATGAAAGAAAATCTGTCAAGAAGCCTGAAACTGGAAGTGTGGAGGCTCATTCGGCAGCCTGTGGTGGTCCAAGCTGTCTCATCTGGCAGCTATGATTGGATCTCCAAGTATTTTTTTCAATGTTTCAAACAGTATTACCCGGCACATCAAAGCTAAAGCATAATATAACAATGCTGTTTGCAGAGTAAAGACAGCCTGTCTGAAGCAATCTTCCACAGCAGTCGTCACAGTTCCGCTACAAATCATTATTGATCATTTCACATATTGATGATGTGGTTTGTTGGTGTTTTCCGTTGTCAGTGTGTTTCAGAGCAGATAAACTGCCTGCTGGCTTTTATTTTCCTCCCTTCCCATTTTCCTTTTGATTTCTGACAACTCGGGCGCTGCTGTCCGACAAACAGATCTGATTCGTTATTTTCTGTTTCAGCTTTATCGGGAATCAGACAAACCTTTGGGGAAGTTTTCTGTTCGCTCTCTAAAACCTAAAGAAGCACAAGAAAGATAGAAAAAAAACAAAAAACGTCACAGATGTTGAGTTCCATGTTAACATCCGACCTCAATCCTCTAATTTAACCTCCAGAGATTAGGACCTCTAATCCAGAAACGGGAAAAAAAAAAAAAAAAAAAAGACTGAGAAATCAGTACAATAAGGATTGTGTTGTATTAGTTATTCCTTTTTGCCTTTTTATTCAAATATATTGTTTTTGACAAGTGAAATCTCCTCTTTCCACCCATAAAACAGATTGAAGGGAAATTAAAATAAAGATGAGATGAAATGGAGGACGAGGAGTTGAGGTCAGCAAGGGGATTAAAGGAGTGAAACAGCTGTCTGCCGAACGCATAAACAAAACAGCTGAAAGCCGGCTAAAGTGCTGTATTTGAGGACTGAATCCTCCTTAAATGCTTCAAGCACGATCTGAACTACATGCTGAACTCACTTGTCCGCCACATGAAACATTTATAACGAAAAAACATCCTAAATATTTTAAACTGCTGCAAAGGAGTGCATCAGTTTGGCAAAGAAGCTGGACTTTGCCTTGCAGCAGATTGTTTCAGACATCAGCAACATCAGCATGGCTTCATGTAAATTATGGAAACTCTTACAACCACTAAAATGAAGCAAATGAGACAAGCTTGCATCTCGGTTGGAATAATTGGTCAGCAGTGGCTATTCCAGTCTGAATCTTGATCATTTAAATATGCGAAGGTATATTAAGTAATACATTGTACATATATTTATATGAACAAATTAATGAATTCTTGAAGTAATACACCAAATACCAGTGGAATATTTTAACAACCTAAATGAAGTACTTAAAGAGATGAAATAGGCATGGGGAGAAAATCAAATCATTTCAGAAAACTTGCTCAACTTTTTTTGACCTGTCGTTTTGAGACTGGCTCCATCCACACTCGTGTTTCCTTCTCCCGTTTCCTGTTTTTTTACCAGGTGACGCACCTGATCTCCATCCCTAATAAGCACATCTGTCCCTGTTAGACCTCAGCTTCCTTTTTTTGTTCTAGGATTTCAGCTGTTTCTGTTGGATATCCATCTCTTCATCTTTTGTAATATCAACTTTGGAATTGTTTCATTAAATTGGTTTTAGGGTCATTATATTGATCTTATTGAGTTATTATACAAAGAAGAATGGGCAAAAGTTTCATTTTCCAGATGTGCAAAGCTGATAGAGGCAAACCCCAAAAGACTTATATTCCCAGTTGAACCTATTTTGTCCCAGAAACAGTTTAACTGTTTAATGTTCTTGTCTTTTTTCACTTTCTACATCAGGTAGATATCTTTGTAAAGAAGTGTTTAGAAATGTTTGTCAGATTTGTTGTTACACAAACACTTCAGACACATGATGATAAAGTTAGAACTAAAAGCCGCAGTGAGACATCGTTATGTCTCATTTCTTATTACATTCTACGCCTACATCTTACTCTAACATGATCCCACATTTATTCCATCCATTTAGTTTTATTTTATCTCCGGTTTGAACTTTGATTACATTGAACACAATTTAATGCATTTCTATGTTTGTTCATATTAAAAAAAATTCTGTTATCTTTTGCCTCTACATTTCATTTATCTGAAAAAACACATTTTATATGTTGAGGGTTTATATTGTCATTCGGTTTAAGTACTTTTTAAGGACTTTAGTATTTATTTTTCCAAGTCCTACATCTGCATCTGTTTCTTTTTGCTACATATTAATGCATGTAATATTTTGTTATTTATTTTTTTGTTCATAGTGTGGTCATTCAATGAATTGTGTGCCAGCATTTCTGGCAGAAGTGCTCCATAAATAAAGTTGATTCATGGACTGTGTACATTTTTTTTTTCTTGGTAAACAAAGTCCTTCTAAAAGTGCTTTGCAGAAGTATTCACACACATTGACGTGACATTTTTGTCATATCATAACCACAGTTTGCAAGCTCTAATAGTTTTCTCTTTTTTTGCCTCCATATTCCCAAAAAAATCAGCTTTTCTTTCCTTCTCCAGTAAAACATCCCCTACAAATGATGCTGCCACCACTGTGTTTCACTGTGGAGATGGTATGTCATTAGTTTTTTTTGTGCCTAAAAAATGGAAAGGTAACCAACCCACAGCTCAGACACAACAATGACCTCCTTCAAAATGATAAAGCACATCAATGAATAAAATGCCTCATCTTAACATTAACCTTGGTTTCCCCCCCAAAATAAATCTTTGGTCCCTTTAGGTTAATTTCCTCTCTGGATTCCTCTATAATGTCAAAGTAAAGAAGAAAATGGAGTGAACTCAAAATCCTGATCACCATTCACCAAGATCTCATCACCTTGCTCCTTCAGGCAGGAAGAGTAAGGAGAAGTGGAAGAAAAAGGAGGAAGTGAGGAGACATTGAGGCCAGTAGTGGAGACGAGTGATGGAGATAGAGAGGAGGAACGAGAAGAAAGCAGATGAGAGTTTCCCATCCAAATGGACACATTGGATGATACAGGGGAGAAAATGGCAAGGAAAAGAAACGACAACATCTCCCTTCTTGCGTCCAACACTCTTATCTTCTCTCCACAGTCTAAGCGGAGGAAGGGGAGGTGACTCAAGGTGAAATACAAGGAGGACATAATAAATAAAAGCAGAAAGAGTAGACGCCAGGTGCATGAGTAACAGGGAGGAAGAGATGAAAGGGGAGGAAAGAGGGAAAACTGCATGGAATATAGGGAAAAGAGGGAGTGAAGGGTGACAGGGCAGCAAAAGAAAATAAGGAGTAAATTATTAAAACAGGCAGTAAAAACAAAAAAGAGGGGAAAACTGAGAAAAGTGCAGGTCTAAAAAGGAAGAAAAGAGGAAAAGATGGATGAAAGGAGAGAGGAAGAATATAGAGGATAAAAAAACAAGGCATGTTGCCCAAAAAAAGATGGAAAAAGGAAGCCCCCTTCTTACTCCATAAAACCTCTCTGAGCTCAGCCGACCGCTGCGTCATTTTCTGCCTCAGTGACGGGGAAGTTAACACACACACACACACATATCCCAACTCACACTCAGTAGGATGCCCTCTGCCCTCGTCACGCTCTGTCCTGCAGGGTCCGGGGATTTTATGACTGGCAAGGATGTTAGTGTGGGCTTCTGCAGCTTTATTTATACATATGTGTATGTGAGAGTGTTAGTGTGTGTGTAAGGCAGACACATATAAAGTAGCAGCCCGAAGGTAAAAACAGACTTTTATGGCCAAAGTCTGCAGAGTGTGAAATGCTGCCAAGGAGACAAGGAGATATTTAAACTATGAGGGCAGTAAAGATGGGAAGATTTTATTTTCAACACTAAAAATTTATGTAAAACCCATGCGCAGGGCACAACAGAAAGGGGGAACTTAAACACTTTTTCGAGATTTTAAAGTACGAAACAAATTTTATGAAGTAAAATAAGAAATTGTTGGTTATAGAGAAATTGACTGAAATCAGTTTCTATCTCCCTTTATTGTTAGTACATTCATTGAATTAAATTTGAGTTTTCCCTTTGTTTTTGCAATAGTGATGGCCTCTCTGGTTTTTTTTCTTTGCAGAAGCTGCCAAAATATCAGCAAAATTAGAATCAGCTGGAGTTCATAATAAACACAAAAAACGTGTTCACGAATTGAAGCAGCTTTGAAGGAACTTCAAAAAGCTGTTGTTAAACATAATCAGTTTTTAACATTGGTGGACCAATAAGTATAAATGCATAGAAATGTATTAAAGTTACAGACATGCATTTGTTTTACCTCTTCTTTCCTGCCTGTTGTTGTCATCCAAAACTTCACTTTTATTTTCAGTCACTGTCTGGTTATCTTCAAGGTACTTGGTTAGGTTTAGAAAAAGTGTAGAGGCATAGATGGGTGACCCCAACATGTCCATTTAAGATAAATTCTGAAAACCATCTTTCTGTTATTTAGATCTGCATAAAAACAACAAACATGCTGTTAAATCCTCGTATACATCAGGCCAGACATTAAGACTTCTTCCTCGCATACACCTTCTAAGCAACAAACAGAAACTTCTGAACACGTGAAACAAACAGCGTCCCAGCTGTTGTGGAAAAAAGAAAAAACGAATAACAGCCCGAAACACAAACAGGAAGCTGTGAGCTGCAGGTGATTATGTTCTTTATGTTCCTCTTCCTGATTGATTGAGTCATGTTTGTCTCTCAGTCTCTTTCCGGTAGCTGTCACTTTGCTCGCCGTCACCTGTCAGTCAGGAAGGAGACGGAGGCGGTTGCCGCGGTGACTGCAAGTGACTGTACACTTGGCAGAAGGTCCTCAAACACACTACGTCTCCGAGACTCTCCAGAGACTTGATGGTGACAGTCCCGACTGTCACTTAGCATCTGCTACGAATTACTGTGCTCTGTTCCCGAACATGCTGAGCTGCACTGATACTGATGCTGCTGCTACTGGGACTAGAACCAGTACTGTTAGGATACAGTAAGTACAGTTTTTAGGAAAGTAAATATTGTGCAAAAATTAGTAATATCAAGAATATCTATAGAGTTAATCACATTTAGCAATGAGATTTAAGGCAAGATTGCTATAGGTATTGATTGCTTATTTACTGTGAAGAGATTTAAGTAAATACCCCAAAATAGAATATTTTTTTTACATTAGTAGTACAGACGGAAAAAAAGGAAATCCCAAAAGCAGATTTTAAGCCACCCTGCAGAGGAAGGTAATTTCAAGTCCTCAAGAGCAAGTTTTTTTACCGTCACAATCCACATTCTATGATCACAGGTGAGAACTGGCATGTAAACAAGTCAGAAAATCTAGAGCTTTGCTTTTTTGTCCCAGCTATTTTCTCACCAAGGCAGACTGGAGAAACCCCCACACTACTGCAAACAAAGATCTGATCTATCTCCCCATCTCCAGCTCTGTCTTGGCAACACTCAGGAACACTGTACAGTAAAGCAACTCGTCTAGTCCTCCATCTATCGAACCGCATTTCTAAACTGCAACCTACAGAAGCACAAAGTGAAAGAAGTTCAAAGACTGAAAGATAACCATCTAGCCATCTATGTCCATCCATCAATGATGAACCCTTTCTCAAATGCTTAGATGGTGTAGCCCTGACCTGCTCCATGCACTGCTTCCTATAAGGAGGTGGCAGATAGATGTTTTGCTCGCTATTTCACTGTGAGCTTTTTGAGCACAAAAACAGGAGTCCCAAGACAAACCATCCAGCTTCTGTGCATTTCCTCTGATTCTGCAGTAGAATCAGTTAGCACCCTGAATATCGGCAGTGTCAGTCAACGCCTTACCCTTTTGATAAATCCCTTGTCAGGCCCGCATAAGGAACTAAATCAACAAGCGTAAACCTGTGTAGCACCCACTGAAATATCAGCATATTTTTAGATCTCACTGAAGCTTTACTCTTAGGATTCTTATTTTTATCATATTTTCAAGTCTCCAGAAGAGCCATACTTACATTTTTTTTTCTTCCTCAGCTCCCCCTCCATAGAAAAGCAGAATCTTTGTGTTTCATAATTAATCTCTTTCCAATTACTTTATGTAAATAATATATTTAATAAGAACTGCATTTTAGCTGAGCTCTCACCTTTGAACTTCTTGCAAAGATATTGAAATATTTAATAGCTTCTCATAGTTAATATTCGTGATATATATGACTTTTAGCCATATATATCTTCTATATTATTTTTAGAGGTATTTATGGTCATAGGCAGTTTATTCGGTTTACATTGATCTTTGCACACGCCTGAGATCTTAACAGCTGTTATTTTGTGCATATGTTTTACAGTATGTGGAATAACAATATTTCATTTCAACTAAATTGAACTGGACTGAATGAAACCTAGTTTAATTCAAGTGACTTGAATTAAACTAAATTGAAAACAAATTAAACTGAAGTGAAATGAACCTACTTTGAACTGCATTGAATTACACTAAGTTGATATAACTTTGATTAATCTTTTTTAAATTACATTAATTGTAACTAAATGCAATCAAACTGAACTGAATTCAGTTGAACAGAACAGATATACATACAGCTGTATGTATATCCAGTCTGTATGAATAAGTACTGTACGAACAGATGTCACTTGTTAAATCAGATATGTGTCATAAATTTTAATGTTGGTGCTGTAAAGACAGACAATTTAATTAGAATATGTTATCAGCCAACTGCAGAACCAGAATCATGCTATACATCACCTTACACCTGGGCAGAAGTGGACATTTTGAACTGAGCTACATAATCTGCCCTCCTCTTCATTTCTTTTCCAATACCGTCATGCTGTTGGTGTATCGACGGTTGATCAGAGTCTGAACTGACAACCTGTCACGGTGGAGTCCATGTGTGTGTTTTCCTGCACACTGATGGAGTTCAGCAGCCTGGCATACAGAACAGCTGTACAACATGCAACCTTTGACCCTGCCTACAGGTATTTGAGTGTGTGCAGGGCAGCAACCTCCTGCTCTCTGCAGTTACACCACCTGCTCCCATGCACAGCCAACGTGCATGTTAATACGCTCACTTCTTCATCATCTCCCCCTCGTTTCTTCCTCTTTTCTGAACCCATTCTCCATGTGTTTGCTGTCGCCTGGTTTGCTCATTCCTCTGCGTGTGTGTGCGGAGCCTCGGGCGGCTTTCCGTTCCACTTCACTTGTGTGTTTTGGAGCAGGTGGCATTTCAACACAGACACAAAGATAAGTATAAACTGAACACGCACCCAAAATAAAATCATGTATCCTACGTTTTTTTTTTTTTGTTTTCTTGGCTCCATGTGAGATGCGCAGAAACGAGCTGATTGCCTTGTTGAGTCGTTTAAGTGGCCCAAGAACAATCGACACCCGGAGGGAGAGACAACAATAGACAGACGGGTGGATGGAAAGGCTAGATATCAGCTCCTGCAGGAAAATTTGCTAAAAGAAAACCCAAGATTATTCTCCTGCCTGACTTCTTCTTTGCTTCATGGTCTTTGTGTCACCACATATGTGTTCTGAGGAACAACATAAAAGAAAAAGCAGGGGTCCGGAAGTGTTTATGGCCCTCATTGCGTCAGTGGCTGTAGCTAAATCAAACAAATGGTTGCTCTGGATGTCAGCTCGGAGGGTTTTTAAGCCTGTAAAATGAAGAGCGTCTATTCTTGGAATCTGTTGTTGGATTAGGAAATAAGCCCCTTCTCACAGAGCTAGAAAAGCAGAGTAGTTACACAATTATGTTGCATTACTGTCATCATTTATTTAATTTTAGTGAGGCTTTAAATTCAGGCTGTAGAAAATTAATATTTATTTGCAAGAGGGTGGTTTTGATTGCTTTTGCTTTGTGTTACTTTGTAGGGACATTTGAATTTATTATTTGACAATATAATTCATATTTAGCTGTATTTCAGCTGCTTCACAAACATAAGTAATTTCTTACTTTTTTTCTGTTTTGCTTCTTTTTTTTGCTCCATTGGACACAAACCTTGCTCTTGAAAAGATAGACATAAAAGCAGACTATATTTATCAACATATTTTTTAAACATGACTACCATTACTAATCTCAGTTACTGCTACACATAACAGATGCATGCATGAACCGTCTGAAATTTAAACCCATGAAATGACAATTATAGCCTTTAAAGTACATAAATAAATATTAATTTTTCATAAGATTCTATTTTTGTCTTTTGAACAAATGAATTGTGCCACCTATATAAACAAAACAATGCTATTTTTTTAATATTTCCAGAGAAATACATATAAATATTTTTTTAGTTTTAATGCCTGCAGTTATTCACCTTAGACCTCAACATAATAACAGCTATTTCTGAATTTGGCTAACTTTGAAAACCTTAGATGCCAGTTGAAGGTATGTCATTAAATTTCTTTAATTATTATTTTTGTAATGTCCAGACTCGGGTTATCAAAATTCTTATTAATTTATACAAATTAGTCGTATTTTTTTTCTATCATATGTGTATAAATAGTTTGAATAGTTGAAATAAAAACAACAATAAGGTAAAAACAATGCCTTATGGAAATAAAATTGTTCAGTTTAGTTCAAAAAGCATATAAAAAGTAGCATGTTGTGTTAGTTTGAGGATGGAATAAAATGCAGACGGGGGCTGGGAGCATGTATCATGTAGACAGTTCAACAAAAACAAAAAAACGTCCCAAAAAACACAAGGAGCCAGAGTAGAACAAACAAAAAAAAAGAAGAAAAAAAAAACATGAAACCAAAGGAATAAGCAGGAGACATGGGGAAGAAACAGGGAGAACCAGCAAGGAATTTCAGCAAGAGAAGGGTTTAAATACGGTGAGGGTGAATACTGGAACAGAAGACCTGGACTGATAAATTTATAAAGTCAAATTTATAACATAATGAATAGAATTACTAAATTCTACTCATGTTAACCTTCAAAAGCCACTAATGGCCTACCCGATAACCAGCCTGGATTATGTCTGCTGATTGTCGTTGCAAAGTAAATAAGGCGCTGAAACTTTAAAACAAGAAAAGCTTTATGTTTTTCTTCATGCAGAAGAATATCACACAATCAAAACACGTGACAACGGGACAGGTGATTTATCACCTCTGACTGACGGTACATTAACAAAAATAACAAGGAACTCTGCAAATGTCTTCATCAGTCAAAATGACATTTCAGAGGTTTGCTTGTGATCTCTGCACCTGACAGGATTCCTGTCTCAGACGTCTACACAAACAACACTGCTCATCTCGGTCCCATTAAGCTGGAAGAGGCGCAGCAGCTGAGCTATTCCAAAGACACCTGTGAGTCAGGTGAGCTGAGCTTTAAAGTCACAGCTGTTTGTTTCACTTAATTCTCTTGCGAAGGTGTTTTTCCAACCGTCAGACACGCATCGACTGTTTTATATATGAACCCAAACACACACTCAGCTAATAGTGAGCTAGAGCTAAGGGGATCACAATGCGCTGAGTGATGGCAAAGTTTAGGAATGTGCACGTTATATAGAACGTAATGTTAGTCTCTGATGGTGTGCATGGGTCACAAAGGCTTCTTTGTTGTTCTGCACCCTCCTTCTCCTTCTCCTTCATCACTCTGAGATGTGTCGTCGTCTTTTACCTGTTCTAACCTGTGAAGAAAGCCAAGCTTCTTGAGCTTAAATATCTGTAAGTTTACAAACAAACAATGCTACTAACAAATCTCTAATCTTAGTAAATTAAAGAAGTCTAACTGCTTTAAATATTTATTACACAGTTTAAAGCTGGTTCTCTGTACATGTGGACAAGAGGAACAATGTCATCAATGATTAACAAAAAATAACAACTGACTTGAATTATAATGAATTCTGTTCAAATTTGTGCCTAGTTTTGTTTTAAAAAATACCTGTGTTCATACAAAAAAAATCATATTTTCCAGAATGCATCATGTAAGTTGAACAAAATTCTTGCAAAAAATTAAAATTACGAATTATATATAAATATTTGTTTACTTTAAAATATTTATTCAATACTTAACTTGAATTAACTGTGGCATTGTTTAAATTCAGTTTTAACATCTATTTGCAGCAAAAGATTTACCCCTGCTAGTAATAAAATATTCATTTTAGCTATTTTGACATATTGCCCTGGTGTACAAAAACAAAACTAACAAAAAACATGAACGTTTGCCATTTGTGAAGATCTTACTAATAGTTAGATTACTACTGAAAAGAACTCATGAAACCAGTTTCCAATTAAGTCAAATTTCTGGTAGCGTTAGTTTCTTGCAAATGTGTTAGTCTCCTTGAACTAAGCTCCTTTAAAATTTAGTGACGCATTCAAATTTCATCCCATCACACACCAGTTTCAGAAAAGACTTCTACACAAGCTTAGCTTGGAACTCCACCAAACCTCAATGAGAGCCATTATCCACAAATGGAGAAAACAAGGGAAAGTGGTGAGTCTTCCCAGGAATTGCCAGACTACCAAAATTACTCCAAGGACAAACTACTGACTCACTACTGCCAACCAAAAGCAACACAAAGGCCTCTCTGAGATTTGTCACAAAGACATCTGCAGAATCCCAAGCTTTCTGAAATAAAATAACTGATAGTCATTACAACCAAGAGTGGCTCAATCAATCACTATGGGGTTAGAGGGTGAAAACGTCAAGTTTTTTTTTACCCCCTCCTTAATATTTTTTATGTCTGTGAAAAGGGGAAAAAAAGCACTGTAACACCACAAGCAGATTAAGCATATATACTGAAAACTGTCTTAAGCACTGGATGATTTAATCAAACTAAAGTAGAATTGGAGACATATCATTATTGAAAGTGTCATGGCATGAATTTTTTTTACAAAGATTTGTAGTTGTATAAAACACTGAGAATAGATCTGAACCACTGATATATGGACCACTAGCATAATGTGGCATTATCCAATCTTTACAATATGACTGACGGGTAACAATCTGTTCTTACTCTACCGGATTTTAGCTGCCGCTGTTAAATTACTGTAATTTTCTCAGAGGGGTGGGATGCAAAGCTCCTAGCTGTTTGCCTGATGGCTGCCACTGCCAATCCATATCCTGACAACAGGCTGTACCGCAAAGACAAACAGGAAGTCCTCTATCAGTCAAAGTGTGGGGACACATGTTTGTAATTAAAATCACCTGTTTCAAATCAACAATCACCTAATAGACTGTAACTGCAGCCCAGCAAACGGGTTACGAGCGTTTAGTGTTGCATTAACACATCGAGCGAGATGGAAACCAGATTTCCAGTTTGGTTTTCTGGGTGTGTCAGGATCCTCGTAATTGCAGCTGACTGAAACTGGAGATTGAGGGAAGGGGGCTGCTATGGTTTAAGGAGGGTAATTTTTGTCTTTTCACAACACATCTCAAGAAGAGGTAATTGTTTTTAAGCTGTTGGCCAATGCACCCATGACTTTTTGGGTTTGGCTCTTTGCAGATCGGAATTGAGTTTTTTTTTTTTTTTTTCAAACATTAGGTTCTCAACCAGTACGGCAATTTCCAAAAATCTGTATAATTTTGAAAATCTGTTCTCACAAGGAAACCCAAAGAGAAATACTTGTTCTTTGGCATAAGCTGTTTTCATATTTGAGTTTGTGAACCAAAGAGGTCGTCTGCTCTGGCGTGAGAAATCAACCTTTAGTGGATGTGGTGTTTAGATTGAAAGCAGCTGTTGGTGGCGACAATGCAGATGAGCAATAAAAACAGTTCAGGAAGTTTGGTCTCTTTAGCAATTCATTAGACGTCAATTTAGCTTTACTGTAACTCGGTGTAATTTCAATAGTTTATAAAGCTGCTGTTGGCAGAAACTGAACTGAATGCTGTGTTCACATTTTCTTATGTAACAGCCACAAACTTTAATGTTTTTATTGGGCCTTTATGTAATAAAGTGCTGCAAACTTATGAGTTTGAATGAAAAGGATACATGTTCTTTTATCCCTCCCCCCAAAACAAAACCATGAAAACTGTTGAAAGCCTGGTGTTCATTTGTAGTCGGCCCTCCTCAAACTACAATTACAAATAAACTTCAACCATCTCAACATATGATCAGCCCATTTGTAAAACAGATCAAGGTCAGTCAGACTGGATGGAGAACAACTATAAACATCAACTTTCAAGTCTTGTCTCAGATTCTCCATTGCATTTTTTTCTGGACTGGTCAGCTTTCCTGTACATGCTCATTAAAACATAGTACTGTCCTTTTAAGCAACTTGGCGGTGGGAGAAAACATTCAGGCTAGGCGAATCTTTCATCAAACAACATTGGAGAAGAACGTATATCTGGACGAAACAGTTGGAAAACCGGCAGCAGCCTCCCGTTCTTCTCCAAACAGCTGATACTGGAGAGATATGCTGGATATATCACATAAACAGATCCCGCTCTCAAAGAGAGCAAACATGAAAGCATTTTGTGCCCTGATGACGGTGTTTATGGCTTCTTATCAAGTTTTTGATTGTGTCAGGGCTTGAAATGTTTGAGTTTACTACAATTCAGCCTGGAAATGCCCATGTGAGGTTAATTCTGAAAAGTGATGGAGCAAATGTTTACAATCACCTGCTAGGTAACAGAGACTGAAATACTTAGATTCTACTACCTTGCAGAGACCACATGCATGCTTACATGCAATATAGCACACCATAATGTGGTGTGCTACAATGTGGTGTGCTACATTGCATGAAATGTGTCAGTATGTGGGAGAGGGAAACAAATGCTTAGCTCAGAGTTTATACTAACTGAATGACAAGCAAACACACTCTCCAACACACACGCTCATCATCTAAAGGGTAGAGCTTGCCACAGAAGGAGGGATTGTGTTGGATTGGATGAAAAAAGCAGCAGGAGAAGGGAAGCGAGGTCGGTCAGCACACACATATACAGCCCAAAGTGTTGCCATAGAAACGGACCAATCATAAAGCGTAACTAGCGAGCATGACGTCGTCTAACTGCTAATATGGAGTGCAGAAGGAAGGAGGGGCCGTGGAGAGTGTTATTAACCTCTGACCTCCTCAATCCTAGCTGCTAAATAGCTGTTCTTGAGTGATATTTGACCCCACTGACCTCCACCGGCAGGTCCGGCACCTGCTCGGGGATGTTTTCGTCTCAGGTCTGTTTAAAGCAGAGCGAGGCGTCCAAAGAGACTTTGTGTGCAAAGGCAACGTGCCAGGTGTGGGTTAACAGTGACAGACACAAAGGCTCAACAGTGTGTTCATGGAGAGAAAACATACTCGGCTGGTTTTGGGCAGTTTTTCAACTTTCGGCAGCTTGCTTTGCGTTTAACATTTGCACATAAGGTGCAGCTTTACTCCGTCTCAGGCCAGTTTGTCTGCTTAACAGTTTGACGTCAAACTGCCACAACCTGAACAATAAACATGCTCCTCTCACAGTAGGTTTAAGTCTACATTTATGGGAATCCCATAAAATTGCATGTGTCAGGTAATAAACTCATAATTGAGACAATCCACATGGAATTGTTGATAACTGAAAACAAAACATATGTCAAGAAAAAAAAATCACCATTTTATAAGCTAATTTCTGGAAACGGTTCAGAACTAAAACTTTTGGGAGAATCTGGGAACCCTTATAGCAGTTTAATACTTCTTCAAATTCTAATAAAAAGGTAAATTTATATTTGAGGGTTTTTTTTTTAAATAAATTATCAAATTTTAAGCGTTTTATGTGTTCCGGAATAGTTTGAAAAAGAATATACTTCTATTAAATCAATTTCCATGAAAAAATAAGCATAGAAGACATAAAAAATAAAGAACGAGGGTCAGGCACAGAAGATCACCCCCCTCCCTCTCACTCTATCCCCTGCATCGTCATTTGTCATACAGACTCCATGGGTGTCCTCCATTAGAGCGTCTATAAAATGTCCTTGCTGTTTTACTGTTTTTCTACTCACAGGTGTCTCTGTATTCACCCTTCTTTATTTATTCTGATGTGCAAACTAATTTAAATAGTTTTTAGTTTATTCCAGGTCCTAAATTTAGTATATTTCTTGCAGGTTCCATTTTCCACCTCTCTGCTTTAATTCAATTATTTGGTAACCCACAGGCAGATCTGTCTATCCTTAACAGAAAACACATATAAATGTAGTTCTTGAGAATTAGAAAGAGGGCACTTATGCTGAATTTCTAAAAACTAGATCACATTAGCTCAGGGTTTAAGACTGGACATGCAATGTTTAAGCTGGGTTCGATAAAAGGTAGTTTCGCTGACACAATGTGCATATTGTTTCAGATTAAACAGAACCAATATGGCTGGTCTGGAAGCCTGACGCATGGAACATAGTACTGTCCTTTTAAGTAAATATTCTTGAAGACAGATGTTTTAACTTAGTTCATATTCCAAAATATACTGCCAGGTTTTAAGATAAGATAACATGTTCCAACATGTTATTTTATTCCCAGCTTGAAGCACTGATGTCTGAGACGGATCTAGCGCAAGACATTAAATAATGGAATTGATTGTTGGCATCAGCTGTGCAAAACGTTCAAGAATAGTGATTATGTCCATCCCTTCTGACAATATTTTCAGTGTATAAAGCAATCAGAAAAAAAGTTTCAGATTCATATTGAAGTAAAAAAAAGAAGTCTTGAAACAGAAATGTTGCCCACACTCGATATCATCCTTTCTAAAATGTTCCAATTCCAGTTCTAGTCTTTTTTTATCTTCAAAATTTAATCCTTTGCCATCTGGACTTGAATATCATTCCAGATTTTTAGATGTAAAATAAAAAGTTTCAAGTATTTTTGTCCAAAAATATCTTTAGCTTAATTATCCTCCAAGCATAAAATCTCCTTAAAAACTCTTCCCTAAAACATTACAAGTGATCCAGACACAGTCACCCATGTCACACATTAGAGTGTACCGTGGGTAGGCAACGAGCTTTCAGTCACTAACTCAGAAACTGGAATATTTAAAGCTGCAGTATGTAGCCTAACTTTTACAAAATCTGTTTTTTACATATTTGTTAAAACTGTCACTATGTTGTGACTGTATGAGACAGCTAATTATCTGGAGATGATGATGCAAAGAAGGATTCTTCATAAAATCAAGAAAATTATGGAGAATCCTGACCATCCTCTTCATGAGAATGTCTTAGAGAAAGAGTGGCTCCTAATGCCATTTCTGTCAATTCAGCTCGTGCTGCTAAATGTGCTAAATGGCGGTAAAACAACTTTCCGTTACAGGACAACAGCTTATCTGCTGTCTTCGGAGACCATGCTAAATATAGAGCATTCATTACAGGCTTCATTTTGGTGAACTAGCTGTAGCTTAGCAGAGAGCAAGGGGGAGAGGTGAGCAGCACATGCACGTGAGTGATTCACAGCACTAAGCCCCATTTCCTAGCGCTGACTGTTTTCTCTGACCAAGCAGCATATTTCTGGAGATGACTGGAGGGAGGGCAGAGGAGCTTGACTTTTTTGTTTGCTTTTTTTTTTTTTTTACAGATTATCTGCCTCATATTCTACTGACAGTTTTAAAAACTATGGTAAACACTTTTTTTTTTTTCATAAAAGACACACACTGCATCTATAAGACTTCATTGTTAATTTTTTTTTCCCAGCACAGTAAAAGCTATATATATTTATCTTTTTTTTCTTAAGATGAGTAGTTCTTGATACCAAGTCAACCAGCATTATTTATATTGTTTTTGCCATAAATATTCAATTACGTCATTATTTTCACATAATGATCATGCTTTATTAGTCTTATTATCTGTGGATAAATTTAGATGTTGAATTTAGCTAATTTAGTCTAAATATCTTAACAATCATTATAGCAAACTACTAATGTTGTCAACTTACTTTCATGACTTAATGTTTTACAATGACTATTTCCTAATGTTGAGACCAAGATTTTCAATTTACTTTGAAAATTGTATTAAACCGGTTAGAATTTTTTTTTTTTTTGCAAAATTGTTAGAAGTACTGTTTTTCTGTCCAATACACAATTTTCTTTTATCTCTGAAGTCAGACTTGCAGATTTTTGTGCTTTCCTATGAACTACAAGGGAAAGACAAGTTTTAATGTATATGGCGGTAGTAGTTTTGAGACCAAGATAGAATGAACGAATGAATGAAAATTATAACCATGCATCAAAGTATATTTCATCTCGCCTTCATCAGACGATTCCTGAAAAATGTACATTCAGGTAGATGTTGCGAGTTGAAAATGGCAGAGATTCCTACTTTTTTTATTGCATTTAATTAACAAAGAAAAAGATTTTTTAAAAATTTGACTGGTCGATCAAGAAAAAATTGCCACATAATTCAGAGCTATATACTCTGAATTATGGAATCAAGAGGACGTTCTAAAGTAAGGTACAAAACGTTGTTTTGTGCCTTAATTTTTTTCCATAAATTTTATGATTCGGAAACTTCTACAAGTGAATCCCACAATAAACATATTTCCACCAAATATCTTTTCTCTCCATGTGTGAAGGATGGTAGTGACAATGGAATACTGTACCTTTCCCAGCAATCTGTTCCCTGTTTCGTCCAGCCCACCTCAAGAACCCAGTGAATGCACAAAAAGCGCCACAGTAATGTTTTAGCAACATGTTTATTGAAATAAAATCTTCTTTTAGCTGTAAAAAACATCACAAAACACTGTACAAATGTGTAAAACTGCCAAGACTGACCAAACAGGAAGCAGATCCATGGCCTCAGGTCCATATATGCTGTACTTGACTGTGAAATGGTGATGGTAATGAAAATGTGTGTGTGTCTACATGTGAGTCTTTGGTTTGGGTCTTCACACGGTGAACAGAAGTCTTTAAGAAGCAGGGAGGAAGAATGACACACCCTGGTTAGGCTCACACACATCACACAGTAATGTTGCAACAAAAAACGAACAGCAGATGAAAGAGCACATACAAACAAAACAAAACAAAAGAACAACCCTAAAACATTTGCCACGTCTTTCACATGTATGTACAGTCTGAACATGTCTATGACAACTTCATTTGATTGTCTCCGAGGGTTTTCAACAGTGCGTGTGACAGTTTCAGTTTTCACAGCAGCCAAGTCCATCAAAGTGAAGTCACGTGATAGCAGTTTGTCACGAGTTCTCGTCACAGCCACGCTGTTAATGACCACCATCTCACCCCTCGGTTTTTTCTATTATATTAAATAGAAAAGAGCAAGGCACTCTGGGTAAAGAAAAAGCGCAAGTGAGCGCCTGGAAAATTACCTGCCATTAATCTGTGCAAACAATTGACTTTTTAGCCCCACTGATTGGGAACATGGCAAAATTAAAAGTTGTATTTCAACCAACTTGACAGGAAGTGTGGAGGTTAAGAAATGGTTGCATTTAGTCTTCATGTACCTTTTCCTTCATACTTTCTTGGCTTTACGCAACGCTACATCCCCATCCTCATCTTTCTTGCTCCACTTTCTATTCTGTTTTCACTGACTGGCTCCCTGACTGAGCTAAAATTACCTTAAGTTGGTCTGAACTGGATGGAAACACTCTAAAGTGCTCCTCAACCTGCAGAGTTCCTGGCCAGAGAAAGCCAAGAATCAATTAGAGAGAAAAAAAATAAAAAAATTCACAGTCACTCTTTGTCACACTTCAACAAACTGATCCAGCCATAAGGAGCAGCTCTAAACTTAAAGAGTTTAAACTTAAACAACTGGCTCTTCTGAATTAAAAAAAAAACAAAAAAAACCAACTAAATAATAAAACAAACATAAAACAAAATCAGACTTAATAAGGTTGTCAGCGTGAATGAAGCTCAAAGGAAGAACTTCAAGTTCAAATTACACAGAACAAGAAAAGGAACCAACCTTCATTTAACCCTTTGCAAAAGCAAGAAGCTAAACACAAAATAATATAAATTAAAAACACAAAGGACCCCAGGATGGACCTACATGAGATTTCCAATATCCAAAGTTGAACAAATAAATTTGATTTATTCTTGGATTATAAATTAAGAAATCAGGCCCCAGCTACACTACTCCAGATATTTTTCAAACTGATACGTTTCCCTCCTCATTTCTAAAATGGTCTGCAGGATTGCAGCCAAACAGGAAGTAATATCTCGCCTCTGCCATGAGGTGGCAAAGGCGAGATATTCTTCTTTACATTCTAAAGAAGAAGACTCTGTAGGCTAAAGCAGTGTATGGCTAGAAAAATTCAGTTTTCTGTGACATTTCATTTTTCCGCTTAATTATTGACTTATTTAGCTTACTTTTGACATTTAATCGAAACTGACTTAGCAGAAAGACAAACTTAAGAAAAAAAATGCTTCACTGTAAGCTATGTCTGTTTGTTCATGTTTTTTTGTTTACACATTTACACCACAAATGGAGGTTTTAAAAAACTTTGGAAAGCTCTGGTTTGTTACCTCTAGCTTTTTTGCTAAATACCTGGATTAGTGTGGACAGGGCCTGGCACTAACAGATGTGTACTGCAGATATTCAGGAATTAAACATTTGTGTGAAAAACAAAAAGGAAAACTTATGAATACCTCTTTAAAGTCCATTTTAGGGAGGTTTTGTCACCAGATCAGGAAGACCATATTTATGTTATGCTTCATATTTTGTACTGTCCATACTGAAGTGAAAAGTAAAAACTGAACAGAACAGACACTGTGAACAGAATGAAACTCAAAATAAAATGAATAAAAGCCATCTGAAAAAGGGGTGCTGTGCAAGGGAATCAGTGTGGCTTTGGTGGAAAAACACTGGCAGCAGTGCCATGTAAGTTCCAGCGTGTCTACCACACACGGTTGGTCCAATAGATGTTCTCCCTGGGGTACACAGCCATATTTGCGTAGTCGCCTACCTGTTTGTTGTTGTATTTTGGTGGGTTGGCCTTGTAGCTGTAATCCGAATATTGATCCGAGCCCGTGGAGTTGTTGTCGCCCGTCCCTACGAAGGTGTTGGTTGCAGGGAGGTCCTGAACAGCCTGGTGTTTCTTGGAGGCAGAGGGTGACTGTGGTTGCAGCTGGATAGATGGCAAAGGAGAATTGGACCTATAGTGACGGCCCAGGTCGGGGCTTCCTGGTGGATAGTTAAGGGGCAGATGGATTCTGGGACTGTCATTAACGTCATTAATAAGGTTGAACTTCAGACCTTTCTGCAGACTCGCCTCCTCATCCTCTTCCAGTGGTTTGGTGGGTTTTGGAGCTCTGGGCTTTTTGCTCTTTTTTCCTTTGCCATTTTTGGGTCCCTGCTTGGGAGCATAAAGATCTTTGCTCTCCTTTTTGCCAGCTTGGTAACCGCTTTTAGTATCTTTCTGCAGATGGTGTCTGATGACCACCACAGCTACAATGACCAAAATAACAACAGCAACACCTGCAAGGACAGCATATAAAATGTTGGTTTGCTGACTGTAGGCATAGTTAGGGTCTCCTGCTATGTCTCTGTCCAGAGGTGTGTAAAGACTGTGACCCACAAGTGCCTCAATGAGGGACACATTAGATTTGGTTTCATTTACAAACACATGAACTAAGGCTGTGGTGTGGCGAGCAGGTTTGCCTCGATCACTGACCTTCACGACAAGTCGGTGAAGCCCATTGTGCTTGCCAGAGAATGCTTGTGCCAGTGTGATTTCCCCACTGGTGGACGAGATTTGAAAAAGGCCATAAGGGTTTCCTCCAGTGATTGAATAATACAGCTCTGCATTGAGCCCAGCATCAATGTCCTCAGCCTCAACCACTTCTACTCTTGTTTCTGGAGGTGTGACAGGTGTCAGGTAAGTGTAGGAGGAGTTGGATGGTTTGGTGACATAGGGGGCATTATCATTCTCATCCAGGACATTGATGGTCACACCAACGTAGGAAGATCGAGGTGGTTCACCACCATCCACAGCCTTGAGACGGAAGGTGTAGGTGCTTTCCTTTTCACGGTCGAAAGAAATGCTTGACAAGATCGTCCCTGTGCCATTTTGAATCACAAACTTGCCATTATCTGGTTCTACAAACAGTGTCACTCTTGAGTTCTCCCCCTTATCAGCATCAGTCACAGTCACTACACCAACAGGATTTAGTGGGAGCATGTTTTCAATTACAGAAAAACTATATCCATTTAACATGAATTTAGGTTCATTGTCATTACGGTCTAGAACATTTATAACCACTGTAGCAGTTCCAGTTTTACTTGGAAGGCCCTTGTCGGCTGCAGCGATATGGAACTCATAGCGCTCAACTTCCTCTCGATCCAGTGTGTTTTTCACACGGACCTCTCCCGTGTTGGCATCGACCTCAAAAAGCCTGTTAGCAGAGGACTCAATGATGCTATAAATCATCTCTGCATTTATACCACTATCTGCATCTGTGGCCAAAATATCTAGCACTCTGTCACCTGGCTGGTTGCCCTCAGGAAAGAACACTTCAAGCAAAGCTGGAGAAAATGTTGGCGTGTTGTCATTCACATCTGTGACCTGGACCTTAAGAGAATTGGTGCTTGACAGAGCTGGATTACCAGAATCCACAGCAACTATTTCAATTCGGTAATCTTTAATACGTTCATAGTCCAGCAGAGTAGTTGTCTGCAGGAAGTATTTTCTCTTTCGATCATTGGCTGACTCACTAGCAGGTCGGAGTTGAAAAGGGACATCACCTGCAACCACACATGTCACCACAGCGTTTTCTCCCTCATCACGGTCAGACACTTGGACTAGTGCTACTGGGGTACCGATCGGCATGTCCTCAGAGATGTTTGCCACACTGTCCTGGTGAGTGACCAACCCAATACCACGAATCTCTATTGCTGGTGCATTATCATTTTGGTCCTTGACAATGATGGTCACCAGGACTTTGGAACTCTTGGAATTAGGCCCGCGGTCTCTGGCAACCACAAAGAACTTGAGAAAATTAGTTTCTTCTCTGTCTACCAGGCCTTTGACATAAATGATGCCAGTGGAGCGGTCAATGCGCAGAAGCCTCTGGACACTCTCGGATGCTTGATGTAGGCTGTAATCTATCTCTCCATTGGCACCAGTGTCTGCGTCATTGGCTCGAACCTGAAAATGCAAAAAAGAGTTATGTTATTACCAAAGCATACAATACAAGGAAATCAATTTTTTTAGGGACATCAAATCTGAAAGAAAGCCCAATTGTTACAACACTAGACCATAGAAAACTGAATTTCATTTGACTAATTTTGAGTCAATTTGCAGTCAGACATCACTCTGAACCTGAACATCCTACATTCTTAAAACAAGCTCAGTTGCATTTTATTGATCATTTGGCTTGTTTGACTTACAAAGTGTTACAACCATTAGCCATGCAACAGTACAAAGCCCTGGTTTTCTGAGGGGGTGGAAGTTTCTGCTGTGTAGAAACATAATAGACTATCAAAGCTGAGTGCACACACCCACACAACAACATCTAACGGCCGTGCAGCGGGTCATTGGCATGTAATGGGCAGATGAGTGAATGTTAATGTTTCTCTCATTATGAGTAAAGCCCCGGCTCCTCTGGGCCCATTAGGAGAGCAGGGAGGACAGACCAACGTCAGCCACAATCCGGTTTCACATGTCCAAACCTAAACTAAATGGAGGTAATTAGTCAATTAGAGAGTGGGAGTAGTCAGCAAAATATCACTTAGGTTGAGCTTGTTAGGATGCGATTGTGTCAACATGTCTAATACTTTTTAATTGTATTTATTCAATGTCATGGTTGCTATTAGGGAATGTAGCTTGTCATCAGATGAAATACAATCAGACAGGTTACATAAACATCTCAGGTACTGCTAGCTCAGCAGTTTTCCAGCCTTTACCTGGAACTTACACTAATGTAATTAGGGTTTTTAAATCTTAAGGCCAATTATTCCTTTAAAGCATTGGTGAATCTGAGCCAAGCTCGCACTCAGGCAAATAATCTTTTAAAAAGTCCTTAAAAAGAAGAAAAAAATAAATCTACCAATGGGGTAGGATTATTTGAACCCTTTAACATGGACAATAAAATTCAAGTTTGGGTTAAGGGCACAAAAATCAATTTATAATTCCAACAGCAAGAGGAATGTTTTTATTGGTCTTTAATCAAAGTGTAAGATGAAACTACTGCCTTATCTACAACATATAATTACAATGCTATATTTCCAAGGCAACTGAAAATGGGAAGACAGGCCTAGAGCAAGGTTAGCAAAATCTTACCTTTGTCACCACCTTTGTGTTTTATAATTCTAGCACTTGTTTCTTGTCATTGAAAAAAAAAAAAATAATAAATAAAAAAGTGCTTTTGTGAGGGTGTTTATGTGATAGATTAATTTCTGGGCACAAGTTTTCAGATATTATATTTATGTGTACTGAGTGAGCCTGGGCCTTGGCTCTGTTAGTGTATCTTGTATTAAGACATGGGAAATATATTAGACGGTGGCAGTCTTTTTCAGCTTTGTGTTTATGTTAAACTAAGCTGACCTATCCATAAAAAACAAAATTACATGTTGATCAAATTAACATACCATCATATATTTATACTACATAACATTCAGCTTGGTTTGCTTTTTTATTTCTCCTCTTATTTATATTTTATATAGCAACTAAAACTGAATGATACAAATGATAAAATGATACAAAGGTCAATTATTTTTTTGCACTAGAAAAATGGAAACTCTTCTTTTATTAGTTGCTCAAATTAAATTTTTAGACAAGCTGTTGCTGTTTATTATGCATGTCAAAAACACTTAAGGGGTTCAACCGAATCAGTCTCTTAAACTTTACTATGACATTTTCCACATTTTTAACTGTATACCACATAATTAATATCTGGTTTCCTATCTGTTTAAGATTACCCAATATGACACTATGATCCAAAACAGGAAGAATATGGTTAAAAAGAGTCTGAAAGTAAAATTATAATTTTGCCTGATGGATGTTTTTACACTCCAGTGTCCCTTTGAACAGCAGATATCACCAAACAGCAGTAAATTATTGACAGCCTGTGAGAATTGTGTATTGAAAAGAGGAGCTGATGGAGCATAGGGTTCACTCAGATGAAGCCAGAACCGCTTTGGCTGCTCTCCAAGGCCACTCTGTCCAAGCACACAGCAAGTATAAACACTCTTTATGTCTCGGTTAAGAATTACCCAGCAAGGTTGACTAGCGTCATTAAATAAACCGACCAGAATCTCTGCACGTTTTAGCTGATTAATAATTGATCAACGGTAAACAGTTTTTGAAATTAAACTATTTTAGATAAGTATCTCTCGTACTGGAAAGCAACTTGAGAGATAATCCATCACAGTTTGCATTCTGTCTAGTTCATTGTTGAGTAAATAACACCACAATTACATGGAAAATCGATGTGGACTCTTCAAACTGCTCTGGACAGCATCTTTTACATTATTAATCAGGATGTTCCTAAAGTAATACTGTTGTTTAATAGTCCTTTATGGGAATTTAGCTGTTGAACATTAGAGATCTGAGTCAATATACTCAGGAGGATTCCGTCTTTAATAAGATCAAGATTTGCACACAGGAAAGCAGTCTTTAAGCTAGTTAATATGAGTGTTTGGATCTGACAAATCCACTTTGGTCATTTAAAATGCATCCTGTTTACTTTGTCTCTTTTATTACTCCTTTCTAATCAGGTTAAAGTAGGCAAGGCTAACTTCAAGGTACTGCGCCACAAGTTTAAACGGACCAATCAAGTGCAAGTGCAACATTCAGTTTAAAATGTGATAGCAACAGGATTGACTTCATAACATTTTAGTGGATTGTTTTTAGTTTTGAAATATACAGTTATTTGAATGAAAATCTTCCTTTGAATAAAGTGCTTCAGAAGTATCTTTCAGAGAAATATAAAGACATGTCTAATGCACAGAGGAACTGCTTGAAACCTCTGGCTAGTTTGGAGTTTTCCCAGAAGGAAAATAAGAGTAAAAAATGCATAACCAATCACCATGGCCTTTTCAAAGACTGAGCAAACGCTAGGGATATACATGTCTGTAAAGCCATTGGACATTTTAAGCAGGTCAGGGTCGTCCGTCATCATTGTCCCACTGCCTCTATACAGCATCACTTCTCAAATGCACGCTAAGTGAAATGAGTTCTGGGGCTCTCTGAAATGCAATGAGCCACATCCAGAGCAATAATACCAATAAGCCCCGTGGATAATCTCATGACTGACTCAGATTAAGTCATGCACATCGAGCTGGAAGGCTGGCTGTTCGGCCCGTGCTGCAGTCATAGAGAAGTGGGGAAACAGGGAGTGACACGGTGAGCTGGGTTTGTCGTGGAGTTGCCCAACCGAACAACGGCTTCCAATTCTGCCAGCTGATGCCAACATCGAGGACCGGCGCCTGGCTCAGGGCTCAAAGGTGAAGTTGAATCGGTGGTTAATATGTGACTACACACAGCAATCCCACACCCTGCTTCACCTCCACTGCACCATCTGTCTGTACGGATAATTGAGCAGCATATTATGTGCAGTCAGTATGCCGAGTTGTCCTGCAGCTTTCAGACTTTATCACCAACAAGGCCAAAGGTTTAACTGGAATGTTTGGTGACATGGAAACTCTTGACGGCTGAACAACAGCAGCAATGTACGGGCACAACTTCACTAAGTATAAAAAAAATGTCTTCAAAAGTTTGGTCTAATATTGTCGATGTGTCTTTTTGTTGTCTTTTTTTTAAATTAATTTCTGTTTTATACACCACAGCTATCTTCTTAATTAGTTTGTCCCGCAGTTCTGACACTGTTATGATGATTAAGAGAAAACCTTTTTAACTAATTATCTGAACCACTGACCTGGAGTGGAAATCCCAGCTGATCTTAGAGCAACAATATTTACACCAACAGACATCAGGGCCATGATTTATTATTAACACCATATAAAAAGATGATATATGGGGGATGTGTCTGAGACAGTGTGGTGTCTTGAATACTTCAAGCTTTGAACTGTTTGGGAACTCCAAGACAGTGTTATCTTGTCTTGAATAAATATATTCTTGTTTTGTCTCCCTTATATCCACAAAGTGAACAACATTGGAAGCAAAAATCCTTCAAAATATTTTTTTTTTAGATATGAAAAAATGATATTATATATATACATATAAAGGTTTGTGCAGTGCATGAACTTATTTAGTAGGCTGAAAATGAAGTATTAACAGTATGACAAAGACTGTTAGTAATGTCTTTTTTATTGTTATCATTTAAAAATACTGCCAGAATCTTAATTTTGCGTTTTGAAGCCATTGTTATCAAAATTAGCTGAAATAAACATTTTTATCTAATGAATCTATTTACTGTGATGCACATTTAATTACTAAATGGATGAATATTTCTCATTGTAACTTTTCAAACCTAAAAAAAAATTTCCAGAGTATATGACTTTGTATATACCAACAGATATAAATATATTTTACACCAGAAGTCAGTAAACAAAAAATGTTGGAAGACATACCGCATAATATTTTACAGTTGCTACATTTCAACAGCATGAAAACATCTAATCTATAGTTCATTTACTGACCTGCAAAACGGAGTGTCCCAGTGGGCTGTTCTCTGGCAGTTCGGCTTCATAGTGATTTCTCTCAAACTTTGGAGCGTTGTCATTCTGATCAGTCACGGTGACTCGCAGTAAAGCGCTGCTCGCCCTCGGTGGATCCCCTCCATCTACAACCCGAATATTCAGATCATATGAGTCTTTCTTCTCACGATCCAGGTTACCCATGACAACCAGCTGTGGCTGCTTCTCGTCCGTGTCCAAAGCGACCTGCAGGCTGAAGAGTTGATCAGCATCCGGTCCGGAACTCAGAGAGTACTCAGCCACGCTGTTGGAACCAGAGTCCTTGTCTGTGGCCATTGGGATGGAGAAGAGGGCACCAATGTGTGTATTTTCTGGAATTGCTAGGGAGAGGATGGGCGAAGAGAACTGCGGCGTGTTGTCATTCATATCCAGCACTTCAATGCGACCTTCGATCAGCCGCGGCCCTGAGCCAATCCCTTTCACCATGTCTGTGATGGACACCTCAAATTCCAGGTAGCATTTGTCGTCAAACTGGTTTTGGCAGTCTCTCAGTGACTCACGGTCAATAGGAATCTCTGTGGTGTAAATGTCCCCAGTTTTGCCGTCCACCCTCAGGAAAGGGGTGCCCACCTCCAGCTTGTACAGATGCCCAGTGTCTGGAAGGCCTTGGTCTGCTGCCAGGCTGCCAATCAACGTGTTGGGTGGCTGTTCCTCATTAACCCGATACAGAATATCTGTAGACACAGCATTGCAGGAGACCATCAGGATGACGGCCAAGAGGGACAGTAGCTCCCACCTCAGGATCACCATGTCTCTGCCGGACATTAATCTGAAAGAGAAAGAGTCAGGAATAATGAAAGTGAGACTCATTGCCATCAACAATAAAGAAAAAATAACTTGAAAAATGACTTCTTCAACCAAACACTTCATCCAAGCAGGCATTTGAGATTGTAACTACGCAAACATTGGTATTCTGAAGAAGACTGTGATTCAATATTTGTGATACTTCCTCCCAAGTGATCAGAGTTTTCTAATGAAAGATCTTACAGAACTTTCTGTTTCTATCTCTATAACTTGAACTTTCTGAGGCCTTTATTGGTGTATTTTAACTGGTTTTAAACACTTTTTATGACTGCAGATAAAACTGCAAAGTACTGGGTAATTAAAAAAAAGAGAAACATGTCTGAATATTAAGAAATAAAAAGTAAGTATTAATTTGAGTTTGTTTTAATAGAGTTTATGTTTAAGTTTAAGCAGATCTTGTTTTATACACATCCTGTATAAAATTAACCAAATGTCTTTGTGGGTGTAGCTGATCCATTCATTCTTACTTCCACATTTTAACCAATAACTCATATCTCAACATTGTGTTTACTCATATTTTTGAGGCAGCTTTTGAACTTTATTTTTGAAATAAAATGATTTATGTATTACAGTGTTCTTTATTTCTCACTGTTTCCATTTTTCTATTGTGATAACGTCATAGGAACAATTAAATCTGCTGCAGAACAATCAGGTCTCTCCAGCCAATTAAGACCGTCATATTTTGTTAGATCTGCATTTGATGGGCTCAGGCCTTTAAGTAATAAGGTTTTATTTACAGTAAATTTCAGACTCTGTCTGACCTCATGGTCTCTCAGATGGAAGTAGTCCATGCTGTTGAATGCAAATGTTTTTACTCAAGAGTTGACATCCTCACCTTATGTTCAGACTGCTACATCTAAGCCAGACTCTGAATGATAGAAGCTCTCTCTTCCTCTACTTCATTTTCACACCCCTTTCTTTTTTGGCAGTAAATCGTCTTAGATATGTGGGCCGTAGGAGTTTTTTGGTTGTGGAGGTTAAGCTTTATTTTTCAAAATGTCACATTCTTGATTTTGAAACAAATGCACATATTGCCAGGGATATTAGAGAAAGTTTAGTTTTTGTATTTCAAAGGCAGAACCCAAATGCGAACGGGTGTGTCTACATGAAGAGAGAAGACTTGTGTTTCCTGGATGCGCTAGTCAGTCTGGAGTGACTGACATGGAGAGTGTTTGTAGGAAGTAATTCTGTAACATTAAATAAATAAGTGTTTCTACTAGTGGTTTTGTTAGAAAACATAACCACAATAGTAGACACTCTATGTGCTGTATTTTATTTCTATTTCTTGGCAAAGAAATATATTAACAAATGTTAAAGAACCTGAATGTTACTACCTGTGTCCTTAAGTCTGATTGAATTGTGTTTTTATGAGATGTGTCTGATATTCATTCAGAAAATTAGATGAATTATAAAAATTCGAGGGGTTATTTGGTTGCATGAAATGGGCTGTTTTATTCAGTGAATCAGCTCAGCTACAAACAAGATGTGAGCATCATCACGTTTTTAGTGTGTAATTTGATTTTTGCCTGAGGTTTGTTTTCCAGGTGCCTGTGGACGGTTGCCAACATTGACAATTTGTTTAGACATCAAACAAGGAGCTTACTCACTAAAAAGTATGACACAGACTGTTAGTAATATCCACACTGAGCTACAAGTGTCTTCAGTTACAATCTTGTTTCATGCCAATGCAAAGCTGAAACTTTAGACTATTCGGGGACAAAAAGTGTAAAAATCAGCTTTGGGCAAAAAAAGAAAAAGATCAGGCAGAAACTGCTTTGTGCATTTAAACAGTCACAAAAGGTCAAGAAACATCAACTGTGACGCTGAAAGCAGCAAATGTTTGACACCGTTGTTGCCGTGGGTCCAGCTCACCAGATATCAGCTCACTTCTGTCACACACATACACCTAATTACCCATGAAAGACTGTAAATGTGAGCGCCTTACAGTGTGAAATAAGTGTTTGTTTTCGTACATTTTCTTCCTGAGCTGCAAAAAGTCAGAATCCACAGACTCCCTAATCCTTGACCCAACGGCATTTTACACATTGCAAAGCCAAATCCAAGATTTATCAATAAGCGATGGTCTTTCAGTAAATTTGCAGTAAAATATGGATTAGATTACCTTGAGTTTCTAGATGAAAACTCAACCTGTTGCTTATTCCTGGAGCCAGTTTATTTAAAAGTGACCTCATGTTTTGCCAGTATGTAAATATGAACCAGCAGCAGAGAGAGCAACAAAACATGAAATTCACCTTGCAGCCTACAGACAATAAAAAAACAATACTATTAGCGGAAAAGGTGAAGATTTTTATAAATTCATTTTTCATTTGGTGCTGGTTTTAAGCTACAACTAATTTCAGATGTTTTGCTTTCAAAACTCTTCTTATGAAGAAATGCCAGACACTGCATAGTTTTCTTCGGCCATATAGCTAAGCTAACTTTACCCATGTGTTAAGTTAAATTGTCAGTGTTTAGGATGGCTAACGAGAGAAAATCCCCTAAAATAAGCTTCTGAGAACTTTGTCAAGAATAAGATACACAAACATTGTTAATCAGCTACACGGTCAAAGGTGTCTCAAGCTGAAATAATCCATGTACAGGCTGGTATTATTATTTTAAAAACAAGTAAAAAAACATAAATACATTTATCTAATTGGTAATGTTGATATATTTTTAAATTGTCATTGTTGATTATTAGGCGGTTTTCAAATTTAAGCATTCAGGTTCTTTATTACTATGTATTTGATGGCTTATACAAGAAGCCATCAAATTTGATAAGCAAATAAAAAAATAAAAATATTGATAAACTAGCTCTCTACCAAAAATAGTAATAATACAGCAATATTTCAAATTTTATTGGCAACAGTAGTAAGAAATAAAACTTATTTTAAATTAAAATCAATCTCATCATGACAGACCTAATATTTTGCTTCAGTACCATAAAACTCTATTTGCTCTAGCTTATGCCTTCTAAATCTAATGCCAAGCAATGTCTAATAAAGACACTAAAAATACTGTTATTCCATTGGAATTTCAGAAGACCCTGAATAAATAGCAATTGCTTGTTGCTGGTGCTCTCCAGTTGACTCTTTGCATCAACAGCTGAACACATAAACTCAGGAAACGTTGAGCTGCTGCTGCTCGTAACCTTTAGAGGAATCTAAGAATCTAAGAAAATAAACTTCAGTTCCGAATCATGAATGCTTTCGTCATTTGGAACTGCAACTGTTGAAATCTGATATATATTTTTCCCCAAATAAAACTTTAGAAGCCTAAGGTGTGAAAGTTAAAAAGCTCTAAAATTACAACTTCATATCTTAAGAATAGCAGGTGAAGTGCTGCACATTCTTTATAACCCATCAGCTAACTGAATCAGTGCTGACTTTTTAACCCAGAGTTGACTGTTTTTATATTCAGCTGCTCTGCAAATTCAAGGCTAAGCTACAAAAAAAAAAAGAGACCCACTCTGTTGAATCTGAATGCAAGTGTGCTGCTGTGAAAACTTATAAATATATTTAGAAGTCTGCATTTCTACACTTCTTCCAATGCGAGCAGACGATAGGCAAGTTTTAGACAAATCTTAGGTTAGTTTTTAGTCTATTGTTTATTTCTAGCCGTTGTCTCGGATGGTTTATATAGAAAGCAAATATAACGTTGGGTCGTGAGAAAAACTGTTGGTCGAAATGTCAAGAGAGTGCAAATGAGTTCCTGTTTGCTGGTGGAATTTCATGTTAACAAGTTTGTTCAAATGTAATACGTGCAGTTGTCTCCTCAAGGGACAGGATGGGATCAGAGATCATCCAGCCCGTCTTCTTCCCACAGAAAAAGTCACCATGCAGCCTCAGTGTGTCTTTGTATGAGGAAAATGAGGCTCCCCCCGTTTATCTGCTGGAAGTAACATTTCCATGTGTGAGGACTGTTTGACTCTCAGCCATATTATCTGCTGCCGAGCCGGTGGAGAGACAAAGACTGACAATAGAAGAGCCAGAGGAACACAGAGAGAGGGTGTGCCACGACAGCAATCATCTGTACATTACAAAGCAGCTTAACGGCCCTGATGCCCCCCAGCTGAGTGTGGATCTACAAGTCCACGTCCCACTTGATGATACTAACTGCAAAATGTCACATTAAGCAAAGGTAAAGCTGTGCACATCAGCTGAAACTTAAGATTTCCAACTGGAAAATTCTAAGATATTTAACTCTAAAAATTAAAATCAAAATTACCTAACCCTAACCCGGGTTAATTCACAGCACTTTTCTATCACCTGAAATGCCCAAAATGAATCTGGTTACCTTTTAAAATGTCATTTAATGGTGTAACGTACTTTTGTTTTACCAGCTGGGATAACAGAAGTAGGTTTAAGTATCCAATACATGCAATCATCCATGAAATCTATTATAAATTATACACATAAAATTACAAATTCCTCTTAGGAAGTCAGTACAAAAATTTGGAAATGTGAGAACATTAATCTTTAAAACCATGGCAATGCACAACAACTGAAATTTTCCTACTGAGAGACAGTTTAAATACTACTTTAGCTACTCATGAACAGTTGCTACTTACACACTAAACATATTGTAAACTACAATTCTATAACCGAAGAAACTCTACCAAAAATACAAAAGAACTCTACAACACCTGGTCCCTGTAGCGAGTCTCCTACAATCCACTCTGACTGGTCTTTGGCGCTGGATATTTGTCAAATATCTAATACAAGCTGTTCACTCCTATGCCGTCCCAGCTGCATCTGCACCATGTTGAGCGAGTAGAAACTAAAGAATCCAACCAGTAACTTTCCCGTCTGTTGGACCGTCCCATTAAGACAAGCCCACCTCATCTACATGACAAGAATCCCACCGCCCCCCTGTCTGAATTTAAACATGCCCCACCAAATGCAGAACTTTTCAACAAGTCGTTCGCCAATAGAAATACACAGATAAGGCATCAAAATAGGGCTAAAACGATTCCTCGAGTGATTCGAGTACCTCGATTATTAAAATTCCTCTAGGAAAACTGATCTGCCTCGAAGCCTCGTTATATTATGTGTTATTATTTAGCGCACCGTGTTCCGGCCGGGACTTTATTT
>CAEGAE010044911.1:0-98239 GCA_903067095.1 Girardinus metallicus
TATATATGTGCAATTTTAATATTTTGTGTGTGTGTGAGTTTTTAGTAGTGTGTGAGAGACAAAACATAGTTTTTGTCCTAAACGTCCCTCATATTTGACATCTGCATTCCTCACACAGAAACATCTACCAGCTCTGTAACGTCATGATGCTCTTTGCCACCATTTATTGCTATCGGGATGATATGACATTTATTTTCAGTAAAGCTACGCATCTAAAGCCGCCACCATGTTCCGTCTGTCCATTTATCTGTATCAATAATCCCGCCGGACTCCAGGCGTCGCTGCCGTCATTTTAAGATGCTTATTGGTCCCCGGAAAAAGACAAAAACCTGAACATTATCATGACTCAATAAAATCCTCCCAAGCCGAACTTGAAAACTGGACGTTATGCTGCTAACACTTAGCTTTGGTCAACAACTCAGGCGGAAGTGAGAGAGTAAATAAAGTCCCTGCCGGAACACGGTGCTAAATAATAACACATCATATAACGAGGCTTCGAGGCTGGTCCGTTTTCCTCCAGGATTTTTAATAATTGAGGTGCTCGAATCACCCGAGGAATCGTTTCAGCCCTAATTTTTTACATGGAGTTTGCATGATGTTCACCCAATGCATGCGTGGGTTTCCTCCTAGATATCGTTTATCATTTATCATTATACATTTCTTAAGATTTTCATTTATTATTGTCACAATAAATTCCTATTAATGTTTTTTTTTAAAAAACAAATTGTGTTTTACAATTTTTCTCTGTTTGTTCAATAAAGACGTACCAATAAATTTTAAAATATGATTAACTGTAGTTTATCCACATTCTTTTATGTGACTGGTGTCCTAAAGAAGTATATTAGAAAAGGGAATGTTTTTTAAAGTTGTATTTGTTTGTGGGTCAAAGATTGCTCTGCCATCCACTTATCTAAAAAAGTACTAATAAATAGTTCTTATCATCACTTTTATTGTTATCACAATACTCCCACAAAATATGATGATAAAACTTTAGGTCCACATCACCTACCTCTACTTTCTCCCACAGGTCAAAAACACATCTGTTAGGTTAATTGGTCTCTCTAAATTGTCTGTAGGTGTGAGCATGTGCATGGTTGTTTGTCTCCGTGTTTCCCTGCATGGAAAACATGCAAACTTCATGCAGAAAGACCCTCAGGATGGGATTCTACCACCAAAACTACTATTTAAACACTCATAGTTATATCCAGTTTAAGGTTTTTAAATGTGTGACCAAGAAGAACTACCTGGGAAGAAAAAATAATGGAAGACACAAGACAACAGTGTATGACTTTATAAGGCAGTGAGGCAGGAAAAGAAGCGGAGAGGACAGAATGGCTGAAGGATCAGGAGACAGAGCAACACAAACAAGTCTCTGGGAAGCTGCCATGCTACCTATCACATGATGGCCCCTGTGGAGCCTGTCCTAAGCCAATTACAAGCAGAGTTTTAGTTGGAGAGTTGGCCAGGACCGGCTGGAACAAGTCCAAAGTCTATCACCTCTTGGCCTTTTCAGAGAGGGCAACAAGACCCGGCTTTGACCAGGCGGTCGGCTCCAACTTTCTCTGGTGGAGTGGCATTAATACTGCAGGAGGAGAGAGGAAACAAACAGGAAGACAGCAATTCCCCCTCTGTCCACTCATTCACTCCCCTTTGTGTGCCTGCGTGTGTGTGTAGGCGTGTGTGTGCCTCCACTGCTGTGTCTGAGTCTAAGGTCTCGCTGGGTTTCAGCAATCAGAGGCCTGGTGGGTGCACTGGGGCCACTTCCTGGGTGGCAGCGTTGTGAGAGCTGCACTCTGACTTGTGTGTACGAGTCCACCGAATTGTAACTTTACAAAAACACACACAGCCTAGTCTCTAATTACACGTCCAGTTGTTGTTTGCAGCTCAGTCAGGATATTCACACTATCCTGCCTATCAGGTTAATGACTGTTTCTGTCGACATGTTGGTGTGCGCGGTTTGTTTCCTATCAGACTGACTAACCACTAAATAACTCGACAGGCGAGTGAAGCTCACCTGTAGAAAGCAGTTAGCTCGTCTCTATTAGAAGGCGGCTGGATGAACACAACTGGGCACGTGGTTTTTTATGTACAACTGGCTTGACAAGAGCATCTACAGGAGAAAACTATGATACAGTGGTGGCAAGACGCTGCAGAAGAATTTAGATTTTATTCTCAAAATTCAGACTTTGTTTCTCAGAATTTATACTTATAATTCAGAATTGTCAGAATTCAGTTTAGACATTTTCTCAGAATTTAGATCTTAATGTCAGAATTGTGACTTTAATCTCTCAAATTAGGCTATAAGAGAAATGAAATATAGTTTATATACATTTATTTCGAATTGTTTTGATCTTGTATTAGCTCCTGCTGATGCTGTGTTTTGTTTTCATGGTCGACTTTCCAAATCCTAACCGCATCATCGGCCCAGCATGCATTGCAGAGATGAAAAAACTGCGACTTCCATAATAGACAAATTTAATAAAAATTATTTTTGAAATAATTATGAGTTTTTATGGACTTTTAGGCTAATAGGAAAATGACAACATATTTAGATCAACGTGTTCAACTCCCTGTTGTAAAAGTAAAGATCTTGAAATGTTTATGTTCTATGAGGCACCAAATGGCTTCGGGACTAAACAGCCTTCAGATTTGCTGGTCAGGTATAAACCTCTGGGTTTTCTGACAACTCTTCAGAATCAAACGAGGCCAGGCAGCATTTACTTTCTAAGCTCCTCAGTTCTGAAAACCTGACATATGTAGAAACTGTTGGGACTAAAAACTCTGAACCCATAATTCGAGGTGTTTGGTTTCTTTACCTCTGCTCCTTTATTTTTCTGAGAAACACTTGTGTAAAAATAAACTTGTCTTGCTTGCTGCTCTCCTCTGCTCTGGAGAGCAGGGCTGTCAGCTGTCTCATTAAAAATGTTCACCACACCCCCACCAAAAAAAAAAAACAAAGAAAAAGTGAGATATTTCCACAGCAGCTTTTCCTGTTAACTCCTGTGTTACCTGTGTGAGCTGCCTACTGCTGTTGAGCTGCACAGTGAGCGCGCCGAGCTGCACCTTGATCACTTCATTGGCCTCTTGCAGCTCTCTGGCTGCAAGCAGAGCATCCTCCCTGGCACTTTGCAGAATGTCTATGTGGCGCTGCAGAGACTCGACGCGCTGCTGCAGAGAGGAGCAGCAGCAGCGCTGGGTCTTCGTCAGCCTCTTCCTCCTCCTCCACCTCCGTTTCTCCCCTCTTGTCCCTCGCTCCCAGGGCTCCTGCTGTTTATCATCTAACAGGAGGGAGAACATGCAGCTGCCTCAGAGGTGACGTGAGCGGGAAAACTCAGGAATCTGTTTTTAGACGCTCCGGCTGGGAGTTTACAGGCGCATACAGACATGTATGTGCTTCATAGTTTTGGCTTTTTCATTATAGTTCAGTTTTATTTAGCTTTTACTTTTTGTTTGTCTAGTTTTTATTAATTAAACAATTTGTTTTCGTAAAGCTTTTATTGATAAAAACAGTAGTTTTAGTTTTTTCATATTTTGGTAAATTTATAGGTGAAGAATTCAAAAAGGTCAAAGCATTGTGATGTGATTACGTACAAATCGTATTGGGAAATGAATCCTCAAGAAATGCATTCGGAACTGTGCCAAATGGAAAAGATTACATACTTTTTAAGATTTCAAAAAGCTACTTTTAGTCTGTGCTGGGGGCCAGAACAAGCTATATTCATGTGGAATTGCTCTGTAAAAATTAATAAAATTTAAGTTCTTAAAAAAAGTTTATACAATTATCGCTGAACAACCAACTGGTGTTTCATCCCAACTTTTGCTGCCACCATTTTGTGCCGCCTGGAGGATTATGGCGCGCCATAATTTAACAACGGTGAATTAAACTGCTTGTGTGGAAAAAAAAAATCAATTTCACATCAGCTTCATGTTTATACTTCATAACCATGAAAATTAAGGATATTATATTTGTAATTTCAATAAGTTTTAGTTAGTTTTATAAATGCACAACATAGTTCCAGTTAGTCATAGTTTTTCTCTATTATGTTTTTATTTATTTGAGTTAACAAAAGAGTTATCTGAATTTCGGTTTTTTGTTATTTTGTTAGTTTTAGCTAATTATAAACTTAAATAAATTTGATGTGCACATGTGAAAACTCAGATAAATTTAACTGCTAGAATGATTTACACTTCTGACCACTTAAAGAGTTGAGAGGAAAAAATGTATCAACAGCAAAGTGAAATAAAATATTTTCAAACACTTTTTAAAAAGAAAGTGAAAATCTGAAAAGTGTGGCATGCTTTTGTGTTCAGCCCATTTGAGTCACAATATTGTAAAACAGTCTTTCAATGCAGCTTCATTTGGATTCAAGTCTGGATTGGAGTTCAGTGAATATTCTATATATTGAATATCAGATGTATTATTGATTGATATTAATCATGTGCCTACTGTGATATATACTGTTATTGATTTATTGTTCTGCTATAATTTAGAGGTATTAGATTCATAACTCCTCTGATTTTTACTTGCCAAGCCTTTTATTTCCACTTCACATCTTTGCATGTTGAAATTTGTGGCTGTAACGTGACAAAATATGAAAACCGTAAACGACTTGAATACTTCTGTGAGGTACTGTAACTGTGTTTTAGTTCTCTGGGTGTGAAAACCTGTGCTACCTTGTTTTCTCCTGGAACCAGTCGCTGGTGCGTCTGTGCTGAAGCTCATCAACCGCCTGTAGGACTAGAAGAAGAAGAAAGTCGGTGAGCGTGGCGATAGAATGTCGTTTAATGGAACACAACAGTTAACAAGCTTTGGTTGGCTGACATGGGGATCGCGGTGACACTGTGATCACACACTCTGCTCAGCTTAACACAACAAGACAAATCATCCTGCGCCTAAATAATTCACCTAAACATGTTCAACAAACTCCGACAGACCCCGACTCTGAGCGTGGAGATGAGCTCTGACAGCTGCTTGCTTTGTTCAATCACCGTCTGAGGGCTTCGATTCATCCCACGCCACCAAGGCTATGAGTGTGTCGTCATTTACAAGCAAATAATAATAATGTGCATGCAAGTGTGTGTGACACCTCCCAATGCAAAACAGTTTGTAATGACATCAAACGAGCCAGGTAGGATTTAATCAGAGGCAGGTTTGATCAGAGAGGGGAAACGAGGTGTTTGGTTTGTGGCGCAGCGTGTTGTGTGGGGACCTGGGCTGTCACAGCAACGAGGATGGAAGGGCTGACGGGAAAATGAAAGGATCAGGAAAGACGAGTCCTGACAGCTCACAGGTTATACACTGCAGGCACCGCTTTCAACTGCCTCTTCATGAGTTTAATAAAGAGGTGAAAAAAACCTCACCTTAAATCAGATTATTGTTTTGATCTGTTATCTGAACATGCTTCATATGAAAACATCCAGACAGCATGGAGTTGATCAACTGCTGCTGCAGCTTTGGGAGGTTTACACTGAAACCAAACTGACGAAATAAGGTCTCACTGTCGCAACTGTGTGAGAAAAATCACATCATTTTGTTCTCAGTCTCACGCCGTCCAGCCCTTCTTATCAACCTCCCTGGCGAACTTGTCGTCCCCCTCTCCATGTTAAACTACTGTGTTTATGTGGAAAAATAACGCTCGATTTGCTTACTCTGGTCAGTAATTGGGACTGATCTGGGCCGCAGATGTTCATATAACTATGATAGAGAATCACATTCTGTGTAATAAAGTATGAACAGTTCACACTTAAATACCTCGACGGTGGATGTGAATCGATGCCACGCCGTACATGCCATGCAGTATTTCACGTAAAAGGAGCCCCAACCAAGAAGTGGATAGAAATGGATATTTTTCTCAAGCCTGAAATTTCTGGTTAAAATATTCTTTCTTTCTTTACCTTATTAGATATTCTACTTTTCCGAGACACTAATTTTGGGTTTCCATCCTCTGTGAGCCAGAATCATCAAAATTGCAAGAAATAAATGCCTGAAATATTTCTGAATGTTCAGAACCAAACATTTGCAGTCTTCAGTAGACGTGTTTATTATGATCGATTTGTGGAGCATTTTATACGTCAGAAAACAACTAAACTTGTTTGGCATTTTTAAACTCTTTTAGAAGTCGACTTAATGTTGGGCTGGGTGATCTAAAAAATAAAATCTTAGATTTTTTTAATCCAAACTTGATTTACAATTTCAATCTATTTGTTTTAGCCTTTTAAAAAAATAATTGGCTTTTTACCGTTTTTAAAAAAATGGCTTTTATTTCAGTCATTCATTCTGTGATTTAACCTGAAGTTGTAAAACATGTTTGTCAAAAACGATGGTAGTTCTTGGGTGGGCTGAGGGAGGCAATGGTGGAAAAAACAAAAATCCTGATTTTCCAAAAATTAGATCTTCAAAAACAGAAAATTTGATTAATCGATAAAATCGATTTATCACCCAGCCTGAACGCCATATAAATATAATTAGAACGATTCACTTGCAGATGCAGCCAAGCACAGGAAGCAAATCCAGTGATCAAATCTGACTGGAAATTTTAGCTTTAGAAAAAAGAAAAAGAAAGAAATAGAAAAAAAAAATATGAAAGAGGACCAACCTTTCCATGAGTTTGCCGCGTGTGAAGCTCAGTCCCAGAGGACTCCCCGTTCAGACTATCCGAGTACTCCTCAACACTGTCACTGTAGAGGAAGGTAAAGTTTATTACTGGTTCTCAGAGTACCACCACTGGACAAAAAAAATATCCAATTTACCTTTTATGGTTGATTTAGTTGACATCAAGCAAAAATATGTGCATTCCTACCCCCTCCATCCAACAGAAAATCAATGTCCCGTCCAATTTCTGAGCTGGAAGTGTAAATGTGGGCGTAAATTAAGTGAAAAGCTGCGATGTCTGATGCTGCTGGTGAATGCATCAACATGTATGAGAGTGGCTGTGGCCTTCATTAGCTCTCCGAGTGTGACAGACGTGTGTGAGAGGCATGGATGAGCGGAGCGCAGCAAACTTGCATCTGATAGACGCACAGTGAGGGCTTCACCAAACACACACAAACACACACACAGGTCTATTGACAGTGACCTTTGACGTGAAGGTGGAAGCCAGTGACATTTACACTGGCGGGTTTATTAAGGTGGGGCCTGGGAGGTAAAGAGCGCTGAGTAGAGGCTCTAACTGGGGGTTAAATCCAGTCTGGTGAGGACCGGGGACTTGTTGAGGATTGTTGATCACTACCAGGGAAACCATTAATTTGAGAAACAACTACTAACTTTATGGAGCAGAAACACACCGACTCACAGTTATTCATTATGAATTAGAGCTGCAGCTAACGATTAATGTAGTAATCGTTTATTCTGATGCTTAATTGTATGAAAAACTGACATAAAAACAAACCAAAGTCAGAAAAAATTAAAACTACTACTATAACTATTAAAAACTAAACTAAAACTAAACAATATGTAACTAATAGAAACTAGCAAACAGTCTAAAAACTAACTAAAACTAACTGAATTAGACAAACAAAAAGGCAGAATGAAAGAAAACTAAACTATAATGAAAAGCTCAAAAATAACCCTGAAATACACTCAGACCAAAGGACAGTTTGCAGACAAATCAACCTAACAGTCATGTTTTAGGAAAACAGGAGGAAGCTGGAGTACCAGGAAAGAAACAACAAGGAGAACACACAAACTCCATGCAGAGAAAACAAAGGTTGGGATTTGAACCCAGGACCTTCTTGCTGCAAGGCAACAGTGCCACAAAGCAGCCCCTACCACAATCTGAATGAAATACTATGGGTGCCTGGATCCGACACCGATACCTGAAATCGACCCGAAATCGGTTACAAAAAAGAAGTTTTGGATTATATCCAATACTTCATGCAGGACACTTGATGTGCTTGTATCCTGCATGCAGACCCTTTGGTTAATAATAAATGGGTCAGCTGTTCTCATACCTATTGTCGACTATTGTCCTCTGACTAATTTGACTTGATCAAGCATTTTCTTTTATCCACAATACAAAATAAGTAATAAAATATGTAAGATTCATGCTGATTGGTTTAATATCAGTATAGTAGAGCTGGACGATACGGCTGCAAAATGGATCGATATAAGTATTTCATATCAGTTGATATCAATAACTGTTTAGTTTTTTTGCCATGAGGAGTTTAGTGGCTAAACTTCTGCCAATCTTCCAGAATGCTGTGCGGTTCTGGATCGGAGTACAATCAACATTATATCAGATGTATCATCTACTGATATTGATCACATCTACGGTATTGTATCGGAAGTGAAAACGTTTTATCGGAACAGTCATATTAAACATGTCATAGTTTGCCATTTTAAAGTGACAAAATACAAAATTAAGAAGGTTTTCATATTTTTTGCGAGGCTCTGTAGGCCTGACGTCTCTATCAGACGACACAGAGCAACGTGTCTGAAAAGAGGATTCCTGTAACTTCAGAAAGGCCAAAGGCTTTAAAGTATCAAATCGGTTGACAGGCGCCTTAAATAAGACAACATGTCGGTTTAAACACCCTTGTTCACAAATCCGCTTAGATCCTCCTCTCAGGTGAAGCGTTTATTAGACCGCCGCTTATTAGCCACATGGAGGGGTATTAGGCAGGCCGGGCGTCGGTGCACCCAGTCGCCATTAAATGGCCTCGTGCGGATAGAGCTGGGGAGGATTACGGCGTGATGAATTAGCCGGTGAAGAGGTGGTGAGCGAGCGGGACGGATGGAAAGGCTGCGGCGTTCAGGAAACGGCTTATTTTTGCATAAAACATACATGAAATAATTACTGTCGATGGTTGTTAATTTAGAGGCTGTTAAGCATCTTGTAGACATCTGGTACTGATCCGAGTTGGGTCATTCAAAATTTATCCAACAGAATTAAGGCGAGGGGAGAGGAGAGGACACACACACACACACACGCCCACGCACCCCGACATGCCACGAGATAACCAACATAACTACACACAAGGTGGGGTAAGCCTCCGCGTGTGGGTGTGTGTGCGTGTGTATGCGTGTGTGTGGGAGGGGTCCTTGCAGGGGGATCCTTAGTGCTGTCAGGGGGGGTTTGTAAATATGCAAAGAACCAGTAAATTAAATCAAACTGCCAAACTGTCAATTTCGGGGTAGCGTGACTAGTGCATGAAAATGGCATCACTGGAAGGTGTGGAGGCTTCGACGGCCCCTTATCCCTGGGCTTTTCTGGCACGGGTTCAGCTCTGCGCAGAGAGGTGGCTAATTCTGCATGCAAATTTCAGTCAATAAGCTCCGAGCAAGTCGTCCCAGGATATTTCAAAGGATCTGACAGTAGGCTCTCCCTCCTCTCTCCTTCTCTCTATCATTCTTGCTCACATTCTTGTTTTTGGCTTCTGAATACCAACTAGACAGACAATGAAATTCAATCAGCCGTTTGCTTACGGTTTTTGCATATGCATGTTGTCCCCCTTGATGCCGTATCCCCACCGTTCGGACGCCCCGTCCTCTCAACTCAAACCGACTGAAAATAATGAGGGGGACAGAGAGGGGAATCATTACCTATCTGCGCTCATGTCCTCCCACTCGTCCTTAGTGGGGCTGAGGTTACAGCCGTGCCAGCTGATGGCTTGATTGGAGCTGACTGTTGGGTGGCGGCGCGGGCGTGGAAGGCCTCTGTGCCAGGTTGTCTTCGGTTTGACCTTGGCGCTGATGTTGTTGGCGGTCCCGGCCGGCCGCGCCGGGCCTGCTGCTCGGTTCCTGTAGAAGTCCCTGGCTGCTCTGGCGATACCCAGCTCCTGCCTCAGCTTCAGCAGGTGATTGTTGAGCCTGCCGATTTCCTTCTGAGCAGCAGCCAGGCGGGATTCCAGAGCCGTGACCTCGCCACGGTGCTGCTCATCACGGACCCGGGCCCGGACCCGGGCCTCTTCCTCCCGGTCAGCTTCCTGGTCCCTCAGGTAGTCGATGGAGGCTTGGAGTCGTCGGCAGTTGTGGGCCAGGTCTTCGTTGGCTTGAAGCAGCTGCTGCCTCTCTTCCCTCAGCGCCGCTGTCTGCTCCTCCATCAGCACCAACCTCTGCTCCAAATGCTTCATCTGGTAGAACCAAACACATCAGCATGTAACCGACCCGATCTCCAAGACAAACACTCCCTACGTTTCAAAACTCAAATTTGTATATGAATATTTTTTAAATATTCTGAACAATTAAATACGAAATGTTTAGCTTGAAAATGCAGCGGTATTCAGCTTTTATTAGTTGTCCAGCTCACAGTTTATACATCATAAAGGAGCTTTCAATTCAGAAATAAAGTTTTCATTAACTCAATTTGATTGGCTCTGTTTCGAAATCTCACTCAGTGATGATCTAAAAAAAAAAAAAGACCATCTTTGTCATTCTTAGTTACAATATATCTATAATGGAGTCCTGGGGACATGGTTGATCAAATAAAAAAAAACCCAATGTGACCGCAGAGGAGTAAATCTAAAAAACTCATCAACTTCACATATTTTCAGGAAAAAAAACAGCTGATAAAAAGTTGTAAATTCACTAGAAAAAATGCTTTATGCATGAAGGCACACATTAGTGATATAAAAACTATAATTTTCTCTGACATTATAGAGTCAGAAATTTGTAAGGAAAAACAATCTTAAAAGAAATCTATGGAGGATCAAAAGGGATCAAATTAATTAATACATAATTAAATGTACCATAAAATAAATACACGTGTATATAATTCATTAAATTATTTATTCAGTAGAGAATTTCTAAAATATATCACCAAATAAATAAAATAAAAACTTAATAGATAATTATTAAATGTGTGTTTAATTATTTTGTTTTTGTTATTATTGTGTTTTTTATTTAATCACAATAGCAAAACAGTTTTTTTTTGTGTGTAGTGGAATATTGACAAAGTTTTGCACACATTTGTAATGGAAGCACAGCTGCTAATAACCACACTCCATTAAAGTTGTTGTAAAGAAAAATCACCAACATTTGTATTTTTTGAGACGTCGCTCCAAGAGAGCAAGACTGTGACCAGATAACAGGAAGGTTGGGAACAGTGAGAAAACGCAGGTTAACATCAGCTAACTGATTATTGTGACACTGAATATTCATTAATATCACAGTGGCATGTGTTTCTATTATTGTACAGCGAAATGTTAAATCACTACATCCCAAAATGAATCTATTTATTGTGTCATAACTTCTAAAAAAAACTGAAAATCTCTCTTTGTGAAGTCAAATCATGGTGAAAATATTGTTTTTCTGCACAAATAACAGACTCTATGAGGACGGACAGTTTGGCATTAAGTCTGTAATCAGCAATGCTTTATATTTCTGGGTGGGGGTGTGGACTGCCGTGCCCTGATCTGCCTTAAACAGACAGCAACCAGCCACTCTTAGTCTTTTTGTTAGATCTTCAATGGAGACTGTTTAAGAGAACTGGGGCTGCCTGCTGGGTTTGTGCCTCCAGGCATTTTTCCCCCCTTTATTTATGTTCTCACACTCTTCCTGCTGGTAGAGCCCGATACCTTTCAAACAAAATTAGACAGCTATCACCAGCTGTGATGATTCACTGTCATGAAACCAGAACCGAAGCATCGGATGAACTCATGCAAGCAAGATTTTAAAACAAATGCAACCTACCAACACCTCCACTACGAAATTCAGAACAAAATACTATTTTCTGGTGTAATATTTCTGGCCGTTATTATAGAGTTCTTCTTGGTAAATCTGAGAAAAACAAAGTGCTTACCGGCTGACACTTGACTTTGAAATAACCACAAAGTGATAAAAGACCTTCAAATCTTCCTTGAAAGAGCAAAGCCAAATTTTCCAGGAGACATCTTGCGGGAGATGGCTCTGTCGGGTTTCTTTTATTGGTAATGACACGGAGCACTTAGCGATGGCACGGTGCCGTACCTTTTTAAAAGACTGTTTCAGCCGACTCGAAGAGAGAGGAGGTTTGATCGGAGTGCTGCTTTTGACCTGCTGCTCCTCTGCCATTTTCTGAAGCAGCTCTGCAAAGAGGAACAAAGCTTCTTATTGTGACACTCTGTGTCAAATCCTGCAGAGGCAATCAATAGAATTATAATAAAAAGGACACATTAAATCAATTAACATTAGTACAGTCTAATTTCCTTCCTCAGGTCTGCGGGTTTTTTTTCTTTCTTTAGTCAATCACGTCTTAAAGTCAGCTCCTGTTTTAGAGGCAGGGTTTGCACACTTTTCCCACCTTAAAATTTAAGCACTTTTCAAGCATTTGCAAGGTATGTTTTCAAACTTTTCCAGCACCGCACTGTGAAAACTGAAGCCGTTTCAATTCACTATTATCTGCCATTTATTACCGTTATTATTATTATTTTTTGTATTATTCTGCAGTTTATAGAAGAGATAAGGTAAACTGAAGTATTACACTTTGAAATGTCTCCCTCACAAACCCGATACGCCTGACTGGTCCAAGAGAAAAACACAAATTTAACAAAAGGGTCATGCAATTTCATTAAGTCACTGAAACATTAGGAATAATAAATATTCATTACACTGAAACAAGTTTTTTGGCATTTAGCATATAGAAATAATTTTGGTCATTTCAAACGATTTAAAACAATAAAAGTTTAGTCTGATTTAACTTGAGGCAGTGAGAAGAAAGATGGTGAACGAAAATATTTGGTTTCAACATTTTCCCAATTGAAGCTTTTAATCAAGCGTTAGATTTCACTTCACTGCAAAACTGAGCAATTTGAATATGAAGTACTTTCATTCAAGGACTTTATACCAAAATCAAGGACTTTCCAAACCTTGAAAACACAGATTTCAAGCACCTGCATTAGCCCTGTAAAAGTCTCATCATCTACAGGCCCTTTAACTCCAGATTAACAGGAAAATGTTTTATTTTACCGCTTGTAAGGAAATGAAAAAACAGTCTTCCAAGGCACACAGTAGTTTCTCAGGGGATCTTAAACAAACCAGGAGAAGTGCTTGAATCCCAGGCGAGCACATTGCCCCAGGCTGTGTTGCTTTGTACTCCTCTGTGTTTCCTCAGAGCACCTCTATTCTCCACAGACACGCATGCTGCCTTATTGTGGAAACATCAATGATAGCAGTGGCAAACATCTGATTTCAGGTGATAAAAACAGAATGAATGCAAAAGTCTTAGTGCTCAAGGGCTTAATGCCCAAAAAACACACTGTTGAAGCTTTTGTGTCACTAGTTGAAAGGCAGCATCTTCCTGCCAAGGTGAAAGTAATGCAAAGGACAACACAAAACAACCTAAAACTTTCCACCTTTCCTTCTCCGTTTTTAAGGATTCATGACAAGACGACCAAAATAATTTGTACAATGAGCTGGAAACATTAAATATTCAGTATCTTGACTTTTCAGGTCAGTTGGATTTTTTTTGAGGGGGCAAGAGGGGGGAAAAGGGAAACTATAGAAGGAAAGGTGGCTACGCTGTGGAAAAGCTGCCGCTCCCTTTCTTTGCGTTGACGCCTTGCTCAGGGAAGTTTGTTACATTGAATTAGCCTGGCCTTTTGTCTTCCTTACGTGTCACATTAAATCACACAGAGCACCAAATAGGACAGGAGGGCTGCTGTGTTCGTTGGGTACATAACCAGGCTGAGAGACAATTACCTGGCTGCCGTGTTAGTGGCATGGGAGTTGGCACCTCAGCACTACCTTGATAAGAAGACGTGGTGGCTCCCTAGTCACCTGCAGTTGAAGGAGGTTCTGGCACCGCCGCATACATTAACGTCCCTCCCATGACTCCTCACAGGAAGCAGCTCAAAGGCCCCGTTCCTTTCATCTGCCCCCTTTCGTTAGCGTGATCTCAGACTGAGCGCTTCAAGCCCACATCCATCTGATTGGGTCGCACAGGTTCCTCTCCACTAAAACGCTGTGGCCTTTCACTGGGTTTTTGTAATAATCTTCCAATTCCCACAGAGTCCTTATCATGCGGGTCTCAGTTAACTTGATATGGTAATGAGCAGATTCTCTAGAAAAACATGTTCAGGCTGTAAAGTTGCACAAACATTGAGGTGTTACGGAAGATGTAAGCTTACACGATTTCACATACATTTAACTGCTTTCACCAAGGTCATTACATCCTTGCTGCACTGCAAAACAAAATTTTGCCAAGTATTTTTCTTTAGCTTCTAGTGCAAATATCTCAGTACACTTGGAATAAGACAAACCGAACTTACAAGCAACTTTTCAGCAACATATAGGAGCTTGTTTTAAGTCAACAATTTCTAAATATTGATTAAAAAAGTACTACTTTCATGGGTAGACTGGCAGAAAATATGCCAGTTCTCTGGACCAGCCAGGGGTTCGTCCGGGATAATATTTCTCGATAGAGAATGGTTGGAGTTTTGCTGTGTGGAGTGTTACAGGCAAATATTACCAAGTATTTTTATCTAATATCTAGTGGAAATATCTTAGTACACTTGTAATAAATCAAAAATAACTTACAAGTAACTTTTCAATGGAGCTAGTAGTTTTTTTTTAATCAAAATTAAGGAATTATTTTCTTTAAACAAGCTCCTATATCTTGCTGAAAAGTTACTTTTAAATAAGTTTTTGTCTTATTTCAAGAGCACTAAGATGTTTGCAATAGACATTTTTTTGCTTTGAATCAGAACTTTTAACTGGTCTGAACAGCTTTTCCCAGTCATCCAAGCTGGGAAAAAGGAATCAGAACCAAAGGTCCAGAAACCCAGTCCGGTTCATCAAGATGTGACAAGATCCAGATCACAGTAAGGCAATTCTGCTTAATTTGCTAATGCGGTTTTCTGAAAAAAAAAAAAAGAAAAAAAAAAAGGGAGTTTAAATTTAAATGTTTAATCAATTTAGATGATACTGTGAATTTTCCATGTTCTTACTTGTAACAGCAGTGTTTTCTGGGTTTTCTGGTTTGTTTTCTAACAAACAAAATCTTTAGGAGACAGACATTGGGGTGTTTAGTAGTAAAAATGAATTCTTGCCGAGGTTAGTAGGTCAGAGAGCTTTTTCCCAAATCATCATTTTACTGTCGATAAATCTTCAGTCTGACAAATATAAATATTTTGATGAAATCACTTCCATTTGATTTGAAATTATGTGACTGATTACATGAATATGATAGAATATTTATGTACATTAATAAAGTTCAATGTGTCGTATCAACTGCTAAACTTTTCAGAAAAACATGCAAAACTGTCTTCCTAACAAGGCCATCAATAAGAGCAAATTAGTTAATTAGTTCTCTCCTTTGTATCAAATCATTGCAGCATAAGACAAAGTCGCTAGTTGTGGAGAAAATGAAAGTGATCTCAAACAGATCTGTTATTGAACTAATTAATTAGATCCACAGGATGAAGTGGTCAGCATGTGACAGTGTCACTGAGTGGATTGAAAGAGATGTGCTTTTTAACACCGGGAATGATGCGTGTAGACGAGGCTGACGCTGTTTGAACTCCCAATCAATGGGCGAGGTGTTGATCAAGTCTTAATTGACTTGTTCTGTTAATTCCACAGAGGGGAGTTGTATTAACTCTCCTGATTAATACACATTTCCCAGAGGGGAACGGCTAGCAACAAGCATGCACTTCACCATGAGAGGCGACACTTTGACACATTAATCCTTAGTTTTTGTCTGTAGAGGCTTGGTTAAGGATTTAAAATGAATTCACTGGGGTGCTGTGGTGGCGCAGGGACAAAGCACAACCCATGTATTGAGGCCTTAATCCTCATGCTGGTGGTTGCGGGTTTGACTCCTGGTCTGGTGACATTTGCCGCATGTCTTTCGTCTCTCTCATTATCCTCTTTCCTTAAAGGTAATGAGACTACTTTCAAATAAAGGCCACTAGAGCCATCAAAACCTTAAAAAAATGAATAAGCTATGTAGTAGAATAATTCAAACTAATATTGAGAAAGCTCGTGGACCTAGATACTCAAACAACAATAAAAACAAGAGGCAGTTGACCTTGATGATCATTAGTGAGACACATGTGGAGCTCCTTCGCTGTGGTTCGGTCCATCGCAGACTGGACTCGCAGCATGTCCAGCTCCTCTTCTAGGGAAACTCTGCAGAAAAAAAAACAACTTTTTACTTATTTCACCTCATCTGTGATGAGGATGAGAATATTTTGAATTACAGATGGATTTGTGTAGAGAGTAAGAGAGATAAAAAATATTGAAAGCACAATGTTTTGTTTTCAGAAAGACCATAAAATAATTTTGTATTTTGAGCAAAAGTGTGCATTAGGTGAGAGCAGTGATGTTCATGATTTTTAGTTGTTACAGCAAAACACTCAAATGTTAGAACCGCTGCTTTGAATGTCAATGGTTGTAATGCCTCACTGCCACCACATGAGAGCAGTAATGTGCAAAGTTGTTTGCCATTAAGCAGCAAATATGAACCTTGACTAGTCTAAGGCCCAATACCGATTATAAACTATTAACACGAGTTATATATTAGAAAATATTAACGTCATTTAATCTGAATTTTATGATTAAATAATTTTTATTGATATTTATTACTGCTTGCATGACTAAATACTGGAGAAAACAGCCAAAACAACAATTCAATTTATATAGCCAGTTTTAGGCCTTTAAACATCCTTTAATGGATTAATGTAATAATAAATTAGAATTCTTATTTATGTTGTTTATCGCAATAAGGATAAACAATAAATCAGTGTAAAGTGGCGCTCTATTGACCAAGTAACCAGTTTAAAATAGCAGAGCACCAGCTGCAGTAAGCTGGTCAATGACCAGGGTTATCATAGTTAACTAAAACCAACAAAATAACAGAAACTGAAATTTAAAAAACAATAATTAATGGGAAAAAATTAACTAACTGGAACTACATTGTGTTTATAAAACTAAAACATACTGAAATTAAGGATATATAATATTTGTTTTCATGTTTATGAGTCAATTTTAAGCCTTTCGATGTGAAAATGATTTTTTTTTTTTCCACACGTCAGCTGTGGGAAAATTAATCCACATTAATCCACAAAAAGGTGACAGAAAAAGTTGAGAGAAAACACCAAAGTGGATGTTCAACAATAGATAAATACTTTTATTGAAAACGGTGTCTTCTGTTGCATATTCGTTACTCAACTGTTATATTCATAAGCACAATGCAAAAATTTGAAGTTTTTGAATTCTGCACTGAGAATTTAACCAAAATATGAAAAGATTAAAACTACAACTATAACTAATAAAAGCTAAATTAAAACTAAATATTTAACTAATAATAAATAGCAAACACCCTCTAAAAACTAATTAATACTAAATAAATTAGAGAAACAAGAGGTCACAATGAAAAAAAACTGAACTTTAATGAAAACCACAAAACAATTATAACCCTGCTGATCACTGATCTTTAAAAAGCCAACTTTGGCAGATATCAATTAGTTTGTCTGAAAGGTTGCTAAGTTGGTAATAGTTGGGAGACTACAGCTAACCGCACACATGCAGACATGATCTGATGGGCGGTCGGTCATTGGGCCAAATGCGAGTATCAGCCGATTTCCACAAAGTTAAAGAAATCTGAGCTGATTTATCATTGCACCCCAAGTTAAAGCACAAACACTTTATGACCTCCACCAAAATCTCCGGATTTGGAAACTTCTCCACATGTTTTCATGCCAGTTTTCCAACACGAAAGAGAAAACAACGGCATGGCGAGGAAATCATCTAATTAAAATACTTTTTAACTCATCTGGAAATCAAAGTGACAAGCAACATGAAACGGTGAGGAAGCAAAGTACGCTGTGCAATGTGAATGTGTGTGAGTGTTAACAGGGAGGGAAAAAAAACCAAGGTGTACCCAATTACCTCTGTGCAATTAGCTTGATTCCTGCTAAAGGCTAATTATGTGGAGCCATGCTCTCGTCTTTGCACTTTCAAGTTATTATTAGGACCCCAACTGTAGTCTTTTGAGGATACACACAGGCCCACGGAGACAACCACACCTGAAACACACACCTAATTTCCCTCCCCTCTGCTCCAGAGAGTCGGAGAAAAACACAAGAATCAAACTCCAGCGATTCTAGTGGCATTCTTCCCGAAGTTAACCTCATTACAAACAGTAGGCCTTTGCTAGGACTGACGTCTAATGATCCATTTGGACTGCAAAAGTTTAATTTTCTTACAGAAATTAGGAGAGTTTTTATACAGTCTGCACAGTCCAGATAATTACCTCAGAGATGTTTCTGCTGTTGCAGAGGGAAGAGAAGTAATAAGTACATTTTAGCCCACACAGTCCAGAGTCCTGATCTTCTGGCTGCAGCCTAAATAAGTACACAAATGGCTCTCCCCAGAGAAATGAGGAAGCAGATGGATATGTGTCGCTTCTTCATAGATTTTCCTCCATAAATGAACTCAAGTCGATGAGACGCTGGCACTGCCTTATGTGTCCGGGCTGTTAATGGGACCAGTGAGCTGAAATATGCAGCATGTAGAGAGAGCCTGTTCCATCTCATGTTTCTCTTTTATGCCTTTTTAGATGCTGATAGTATTGATGCAGAACACAAGTTCATGTGCCAAACATTGGGCTGCGCTGAAGGATAAGCACAGTTTCCCCAACAGAACAAAAGATTGGATTTCAGATGGCGTTCATTGGTGCGGGTCGTCACGTTTCCCAACGTCACATTGTGGAGACGGAGCACCACTGCAACCTTATTTACTAACACCTAGATGGAGCAGCGATTGCTTTGCCTGTGAGAGATGGGGAATTAACCAAGACGGAGATGTTCTGAGAATAATACATGCTCCTGAGATGCAATACGAACAATTAAATATATAAAAAATGATTACCGTATCTACCAGACTATAAGTCGCAGTTTTTTCATAGTCTGGCTGATCTGATATATGTTTTGTTACTTTTTCTTGATGCATTTTTTTGATTGATGCATTAAATGCTAATTCATAACGACAGACATGAACCAAGGATTAAACCATCTAGCTCATACAGCTAGTTGGCCAGAGTTGTAGGAACGACTGCACAGTTGGGTGTTTAAATACTGTGAGGCTCGTTAATGTTGCAATTATGGCTCCATGTCCTGGTAGTTGCCACGGAGATGAATATATGGCTCTGCAGGCGGGCCTTTTGGTGCAACCCCTTCAATGAATGCAACCGCCTCTTTAGAGATCTTTTGAAATTTGACTATTGGTGTGATCAGTGGACCACCTAACTGACTTTCTATGGGCAGATTGTTTTTGTTGATTATATCTAAAATCAGAAAATTTTGCTTGGGAAGCTGAAATACTTCAATGCATTTGAAGTAGTTCAAATGCACTGAAATACAATGCAATGCATACAAATACAATGTGTTGAATTTGTATTACACTTCCACTGCATTGAAGCTGAAATACTTCAATGCAGTGGAGCTTTGCATACTATTGGATGCTGCTTGCAAAGCAGCCAATCCAGGAGAGCCATTCATTTTCCTTAGTGCTGATTGGCTGAGATACTGAAGACAGTAGATTTAGCTTCTGCTATAATGCCAAGATGGCTTCCACTGTGCATACTAATGCATATTAATTATATTTGGGCTCTGAACAACGCCTGGCCAAAAGACAAAAGTTGGCACCTGAATTTATCTGAGCTTCATATTGTATCTTTACTGCAAGGACAACTGTTTTTTAACTCCAGCTGATCTACTGAGTAGTTTCTCATGTCTTAATCAACAACATGAAAATATGCATCCTGTGGTTGTGGAGAAGATGTTAGTCTGTGTAAGGAGGGTCAAATCACTGGCATCAAGCACAGAAAATATCTATGGAGATGTAGAAACAACTACAGCTGGGTTGAGAACTTTGCAATGCTTCAATAAAAACCGGAAGAGCGGAGAATCATCGTCTTTGAGGAAGAAATGTGGTCAGATTTACCGTCTTACACAGTGATGGGATGATAATTATTCTTTATTAGATGTTATATTCTTTATGTGAGAATTTGCTTTGATTGCCTGTCACTTTGCTGCTGTTTCCCCATTGTGGGACAATAAAGAATATTTTTATTTTTATGTGATGCACCCATCATGCAGTGTGTCTAATGTACAAGCATGTGGAGCCAGCGCTGTGATCTGCAGTTGGTCAGGTCAAAGTTCAGCAACATTATGAGGTCAGCTGACTAAATGACGATACTGAACGACCAGTTTATTTAATCAGTGGATGTTTTCTTCCATGATGACACGGTGATATTAACACAACACTGTATGGAAATAAATCTGGAGACAACGCCACAGAAAGATTAGAGGCAGTTCAATTAAATTAATCTGTGGTGGTGACTTTTTTTGGCCAAGCAGTGTATTGAAAAAAGGTATTTATAAGTGTTTTTAAATGGAGTTTCAAGTATTCCCATATTTTATATATTATACTCTCTCATAATTAGGTACAATTTTAATGTATTAAGCATTAAAAAAAATCAGATCTGTTTACAAAAATTAAACATTTAATCAGCTAGCGGCTTTTTAAATCTGAGTATACTGGGCACAATGTTTTGTTTTTGAGCTGTGCCTTTTAAAATAACTTTCAGACACACTGAACCTTAGATTATAATTACTTTCTATGAATAAGGATTTTTTTTCTTTGACATGCCAACTGTTTTTAAAGTAATTAATGAGGAAAAAAATTAAACATGCATAAATCATTCTGTTTGTGTTTGAGCATGTGCACAAATGTGTCCCTCCTTCAGCTAATCCCTGGTCCAAAGGGGCAAAAGACTCTCATTACCTCTAATACCTTTTAGCAAATCAAGATGAAAAGAAACAAAATAGTGGAATACGGCGGACATTAGGGCAAACTTTATTAGACTTAATTAGAGTCAACGTCGCTTATTGGGGAGGTTCACATCCATAATGGTCACTCTGTGCAGAGGAGCAGCGCAAATGATCTCAAAGGCTTTTTCCCCCAGTAATCGCTATCTAACCCAGGCTTTGATGTCGTCTGAGTGTAGCATCTTCAGTCTGAGGGTGCGCTGCGTGTGTTTATTCTGTTTATGGAGCCTAAATAAGCCCTGCCTCTTTTCACCAACAGACCTTTAACAACAATTAGCAAGCATGGACATGGAGCGCCACAGACAGAAGCATAATGAGGTGGATAAGGAGATTCCCCTGCAACTCTTCTCACCCATTCTGCCCAGAGACACCAGGACTGGCATAAAGAAGATCTTCACTGGAGCTTTATTTTTTGGGGGCGTTTTTCTCTAAAAGTACAGGCATAGAAAAAAGATATTCAACTAGAAGCAGCTTAAAATGTGTAAAGTGATAAATCAGGGTAATATATGACCTAACAAGAATAATAATTATAAGAAGAATGTTCTCAGTAACGCTTGGACTTGCTGGTTAAGTGGCAAAACTATCTTCTCACAGCTAGTTGTGGTAATCAAACCGGAACAGTAACATGTCATCGAAAATGTAATGCCTTCAGTTTCAGACATTATCTCTGCGATTTACCAAAGATAATCTAACAATGGATTTTGAAATCTGACCAGATTCTTTCAAATTTACTGGAAGCTGAAGTGAAACAACAATGTTCATTATGAGCTCTTGCAAATTTAAAACACCAGAAAACATCTTATCCCTCTCCATTTACAGTCGCATGTCTCTTGGAATTAAGGGTGTGGAATTCACAATGTTCATCTGCGTCGGGATGCGGTACGTAGCTGTTTGCTGTCATTCCACCGGGTTGTTTTTTCTTCCCCATTCTTAAGGATCAACTAGCTGTCTGATAAATCATTTTAAATGTTAAAAGTTCTTCCAAGTGATCAATTAATAGAAAAATTAATCAAAATATATGTCAAGCTCATAATGAAAATTACTATCTGTCAATATTCTCTGATTCAGAAGTTGCTGAAACTGAAGTCTCAAGTTCAGCAACATGAATTCTTGATTTTTGGCTTTATGCTGTCAAAAACATGGTCATTTTTAATGATTATCGGGAACCTCCCACATAGAAGTATGGCAGCTTCACATACTGGTTATGTTTAAAATCCAAATTATGAAGCACATCTTTATTTATTTCTCGTGGGAAATGGTAATATAATGCATAACCCAATTTTACCAAGATGGTTTACAGATTAGTCAGACTGAAATCACTGCAGAGTAGTTTAAGGCTCAGGAATTTATATATGAACATAAATGTGCCATCAAAATGAGTCGGAAGCATGTTGCCTTCTCTGAGGCAGCTTTGTGTCATTAAATTAAGCTGCAGGGGGGCTGTAGATCAACCATGAAAGCAGATCTGTTTCACCTTCCTCAAGCTTTTCACAACTTTCTCCTAACACAGTGGGAGACCTAATGGGCAGGAATCATCAGAGCCATATTCATACTGGGTCATCTGGGCGTGCAAACAGTATTTCACAAGTGCAGTTTATGCAGAAGGTGAAAGGACACATCTGTGAGTCATAACATGATGATGAAGAACAAAAACAAGAGTTTATAGAGAGTCTCCTCAAAGAAAGCCACTCCCCATTAAAAGCCCTGAATTTTTCATTAGCCATTAGGTGATTAGTGGATCATTGCTAACACTTGTCCAGCATAACCTTCACAAGCATTTATTATGGAACAGTTGATGGAAAAACAAGCTTTAAATGTGAGTTTTCTGTCAAACTACTTGCTTTTTCTGCACTATATTTGTTTTCGCTGTTCAGACTCATTGCTTCCACTTTAAAAAAAATAATAAGGTCAATTGGGTGGAGCAAAACAGTTTAATAGCTTGGTTAACAATGGTTTATCCCACAACCTTGCAACAGATAAAAATGTCAGCATAGAAAAGAGGCTGTGTGTGTGTGTGTGTGGGGGTGTGTGTGTGTGTGTGTGTGTGTGAAAACACATGCCCTGGGATGAAGAGTTTTCCAAAGCACAAGTTTAAAGATTTCAGCTAAGTTTACTTTGCACCAGCCACCCGGGTAAGGAGAGGTCCCTGGGCCAGGAATAGAGGAAATGAGGTGGAGCTGGGAAGAGGCACATAAAGGGAATCAACTGCAACCCCGGCGGACTTCCCTACTCCACGTCTAGGAAAGAGGCCAGACACTCTGCGGCCCCTTGTGGCTTTCTCTGCAGGTCAGATCCAAGGACCCTGCAGGTCTGCAGTAGTCTGTTCACCCCTACGCACCCCACCCTCAGCCCGTCTACGGCCCGGATCTGCGCTGTTCTGGTCGCGGCCAGGCAGGAAGGCGGATGGACATCCCTTAACAGGCAGCATTGGCGGCACTAGAGCTGCTAGCCTTGTAATTAGCTCGGACAGCTCAGGCTTGGAGAGAGGCAGCCGGGCTAGATCATAATGAGCTCAGCTGGGATTAGGAGGACAGGGCAGTGGGGGTGAGCAAAGGGGAGAGCAGCGAGAGAGAGGGGCGGGGGGGCAAGTACCAGAACCCTGGCCTCAACCGGCTGCAGCATCACAGAGGGCCAGAGGGAGGCAACTGAGCAGACGAGGAGAAAACGGGGAAGAAGAGGGTACAGAGGCACAGGATGGAGTCGGGGCGACGTGCGGAGAGGTGAAGGTGAAAAGAAGGAGGGAGAAGAAGACAGCAGCTTTAGGCGAAGCTTTCTGGAGCGGTCGTGTTTGAGATAGAGTTATGGATTCTGGATCAAGAACAAAATGGCTAAAAATGTCTGCAGACAGAGTGAAGATAAAAACAGGAGTAAAAGCATAATGAAAAGAACATCCAAACACAACGGGAAAGCATCTGGCAAAATGAAAAGACTGACTCATTCAGTCTGTCAGTGTGGAATAAATAGTTTCAGATTGTCCACAGTCCTCTGCAGATCACAAACACCTGGACAATGATACGCCTTTTTGGTTCTACATAAAGACCTCCAACATGTCTGCAGACTGGTCCTGCAGACATGTTGGAGACATGTTCTCTTTACCTGAACTGTGGGTTTCCACTATCAGCAAGTCTAAAAATGGGATTGTAAAGTTCTTAGCACCAGCAACCATAATCAATTTCTAAGTATGTATTAGGATTTTACTTTACAGACCAAAACAAAGTAGTTTTTAATGTTCTTAAAATATGGGCTTCATTGTGTTTGTATAAATGTCCCCAAAATAAAACCCCAGATATATAAGTTATCAAATTACTTAACAGGTTCCCCTCACTTTAGAGATTTGCTGTTAAAAATAGCTTATTAACGAAGACCACCATAACTCTGGACAACTATTTTATGGAGTCCTCAAATCTGGTCTTTGTGTAAGAGGGTCCAAACTGCAGCTGTTGAAATAAAAGGGACAAGAAGCCACATTGGCAAGCCATGCAGGGAAGCGCTCGTCAGTCCTCATCCTCAGAACTAGGGCTGGAAATATTCCTCGAATGATTCGAGTACCTCGATTATTAAAATTCCTCGAGGAAAACGTATCTGCCTCGAAGTTTCGTTAAATTATGTTTTATTATGTAGCGCACCGTGTTCCGGCCGGATCATTATTTGTGGAGGGCAGCGCTCTTACTTCTGCCTATGAGTTGTTGTGAAGTTCATGACGCTCATGGATTCGTTGCTGCTGCCTTGTGCTGATGTTTAAGGACAACATGCATGATGTGAAGCTAGAAAAGGTAAAAAAGAATAACACTGGGCGTAGGGGTGTCCGTGCATGTGTGTGTGTGTTTGTGTGCAAATTTGGGAACTCCACTGCAGTGCTGCCAGTGATTTTGAATGCAGGTCACTTACTTTTCAGCGGTGAGTTTTCTGTTGAGGTTTTTCATGTAGGCCAGCTCATTCCACACAGCGTCACTGTTCTCTTGTCGAAGCTGCCACGGCTCTGGGCGCTGTTTCCTTCCACCTGACCTACACACACGCACACACACAGCATGTAAGAGGAGGCACGAGAAACTGTAGAGGCAAGCAAATGCTGAGATAAAAACTGAACAAACAACTCCACTCGCACAACAACGTACAACGCAAACATATAACAAGGGAAAATCGTTGGTACTGTACATCACCTTGCTGCCGTTGGCAACCCACATGGGGGTAATGAGGCTCCCTCTGTTTTTGTTATTCAGCCATATTTAGCGGTATTCAAATGAGCAGCCTTGACTTTGACACTTCATGTACACATCTGTGTGTGTTGGTTTAAAGCTCAGGGCACTGCCCGTGTGGCAGGGCAGTGGAGCATTCCCTGTGCACCATGCAAATGTAAATAGTGGCAAAAACACACTCGCAAACGAGGTCATTCGAATGTCTACACCTCACTTATGAATACTTAATGACACTTTGAGCTCAGTAGCTGCTGCCTCCATTGAATTCCCCCCCATACACACACACACACACGCACACCCGCACACACACACAGCTCTGCTCGGCCCCAACTGCATCCAACTCATCAATCAGCCTAAGCGCAACATATTCAATTCCAATTAGGCTTTCATTTACAAACTGAAACAGGATTTAGTGAGAAATCCACAAATTGCAAAAGAAGCTGATGAGAAGACGTTCCTCTCCATCTCACACTCATACGACAGTCTCCCATTTTCGCTCGATCAATGTGGTAGAGGTGTGGAAATGGATTGTGAGGGTCACAAAGCTCTCTTTCCTGCGGTCGTTATTGGCGATGAGGACGCCTTCATGCTACGCTAATACTAGTTAAGCCCAGGTACCTGGGAGTTAGAGGCTGCAGTGGAATGGCAAATGTTTTCATTTAATACTGCAAATGCCCCTGTGAGCAATTTGAAGCTACAGGACGACTCTGCGATGTGTAAGTGCGATTATGGAGTGTATGCACAGTTTTTCACAGTCAAACGTTGGGGAATGTTTTTCTTATGGAATGAATTTCTAATGTGACGTTTGACATAAAAAGTACACAAAGTCAGTAAAAACACAAGAACTTCTCAGAGAAAAGAAAATAAGCTCGAGAGGAAGCTCCGAAAAAGGCTGAAATGTGTTGCATTGGTGCCGGTTCATATTGAGTAGTTCAGTACTAACTAATCCTGTATAAAAACTCTCATTACCAAAGTATTCCAAAAAGCATCTCATGGGCCTGTAGAGGCCATAATCCAGAAGAGAAATCACTTAATTTCATCATCAACTACTTGTTTTCTGGATGAGGAGTCAAAGCAAGAACCAGAGAAGATGTTCAAGAGCCAAGGACCAACAACAAGAGTTTTAGAAAAACATAAGGTTAGCAGAAACCGTTTTTAATTTAATAATAGCCTCCTCTATGCTTTGTCACTGCAGACTCCACCGTTTTAGAAAAACCACAGTGAACCTTTGGAAAAATTAATACAACTCAAACACAGTCTTCTCATGTGAGACTGCTTGGATGTCACTGCTCACACCATGCAGAGAAGACAAATGGGCACCAACCCACAACAACTTCGAAGTTTGAAGGTGAGAACATCCAGTCAGGATGTTTGTCTCGCATATCTTACTAGAACACTTCCTGTAGTCGAACGTTTGACACTAACGTGGTTTTAGACAGAGGTGGGTGCCGATAACTAAAATGTTAGATGTACTAACCCTGATAGAATGGGTCAAAACCACACTAGCAATGCCTGCAACTAGTTTATCCAGGAGGCATCTTCATGCTGTAATTATCAAAGGCCAGTAAGCGTGTTCAAGACTTAATCCCTTTGTCATTCCTCTTTATTACACATATGTTTGTGTGGTTTTAATTATGAGAATGGCCATTTTGTGAGGATTTTATGTGAACAGCCTCATTAGAAACACATTTACAGAGAAACCCGTTGATGGGGGATAGAGCTTTAAAAGTATCGAGACCACCTGCTGTTGTGAAAGTAAATGATAATTTATTCACAACTCTGTTTTAATTCTTTCTGTGTGACTTCTAATGGAACAACTGCAGTTATTAGGGAATGTGCACGAAGCATTCCTAACTGACGGTAAATCTGTAGGAACTGTAATTTGTTTACAGTGCGCCTTGAAGCTGTTGAACACGGAGCCAGGAGAGAGCTATCTTTCTCTGGCCTCGGAGCTCATTCCCTCATGGCCGCCCAGTTTCCATTATTAAGCAGGAGGAGATAGAAAGAACTTTTCCACGCTGCTGCGGCTAATTGCTCTGAAACAGGGGGAATCTGTTTATGGGCGCAACTTTGATCAGTGTGCAGATGCTTTAATAACCTTTAATTTTATTTGTTCACCCCCATCATCCCCAGTCTGATTAAAAAAAAAAAAAAAAACTTTTTCCTTCTTTAATATAAATAAGAACTTGATTTTTCTCTCTCCTTCATGTTATTTCGAGGAAATTTGGCGGTACAGTAATAGTAAATGGCAGGGTGGTTTCAGTGGGACTGGCCAACTGCACACTGCATGCATGCTGATAAGACCATTGGTATTATTTCTGATGTGTTTCCAGGCTGGTAGCTGTGGTTACTTGTGTTGTCAAAGCAGATATATTTCTGTATTTAAAAAAACACAAATACCTGCAAAGGTTTAGGCTTAAACTATCAGAATACCTTCAAGAAGATAACTCAACAAGGAGTGTGGCTGATGCTGATTGTTCCCATTCACATGGGTCAAAAGTGGGTCAAAAATCTGGAGTAAGTCCACAGGAAATTGTAAGTTTGAAAAAGTAAAACATCAGGTACAACATGGAAGACATCAAAACTTCAGGATAGAAAACTCAAAGCCAAAATGAAATAAAACAAAGAAGTCGAGATGCATTTCCAACTTACTGCAGGTACGAATTTCTGCAGTGAAAATCCAGAAGTATATGTTTAGGGACTAAACACTGAGGCAAAATAAGCAGAGCAGAAATAAGGCGCACATCCATATTTACTTATCTGCTCAGTAGTTAAGGCATATTACCAAGCTGACTGTAGTTGATTACCAAAGAAAATATGATGCAAAATTACCAGAAACTCAGAAACTGAACAGGGCTGCTGCTGAATACATCTGTATGGAGCAGATACATGTCTACACTTAAAAAAAAAGCAATTTCTGAATTAACAGCACAACCAAATCAAGGAACATACATTAACACTGGAACAAAAACACTTTTTTCACCCAGAAGGGAAATTAAGTGTTGTCAAAACTCATAACATCCAAGTATCTTCAGAGTTGTTGTGGATGGTGATGCTGTGGGGAGAAAGGATCTCCAGTTGCAGTCAGTCCTGCAACGCCTCTGACTGAAGGCCAAAATGAAATAAAACAAAGAGGCAGAATCTCTATGACAGGCTCATGACGGTCATGAGATGCAAACAGCTAAATTTCTGGGAAGCAGAGATGATATTCCACAGTAACATGTCCTGGATTACACCATCTGCTAATCCATCTCATTTGCTTTTGTCACTCCTCTTTAAATCTGCCTGATTGTTTGGTTAGGAAGTCGATCAGAGACGATGAAGTCTTGTTCCCCTTTCTGGTTTTTGGTCCTGCTCTTCATCTATGAAGCCTCGTTTTCAACTACTCTGGGTTTAGGGGTCATAGTTCACGTATTATTAAGATGCAAAGCACCTGCCTCCAGTTGTACACCAAAAACAACAACAACAAAATAAAACACCTTGTCACATTTACGAATCATAACTATCAGTAGCTAAAAAGGGAAGGGCAAAAACATTTCTAAATAAATAGGAAATAATTGTCAAAAATAAAACACCTTAACCAAAGAAATGATTCACCAAAGTCTTCAAACAAATCAATCAGAACAAACGTTACAGAGATATTCAAACATGCTTATTGTTAGGCATTTACTACTTACTGCTTTTACCAAATGAAGAAAATTAAAATATAATAATTTTTTAAGTATGTGTCTTGAAAATGAAAATGTTATCAAACCATCAAACCTTCATTTTAGTCTTTGTATCGGCTTTGCAGTTTTAGTACCATATTAACGATTGGTTGTTAAAGTCTCCATAACTGGGCTGCTGAAGAGTGACGAGTAAATCCATTTGCTAAACATAGAGAGGCCTAACTATCTGCTGACAACATCCCACATGCGACATCAGCAACAGTTTCTACTTTCAGTCCTGCACAGAACAAAAAGGGGAACAAAATCAACTCTTGAGCGTCTTTCCAAAAAGGCAACAACACAGCAGGGAAGCTACAGGAAGATCCCTAACAAGCTCAAAATGCAATGAGACTGTGTGCCGATCCCCACTGACTTGTTAGGGCCCTGATTTCCTCACACTAATGGGAGTTTTTAAATCATTTTCTATTGTCTCTCATTCAGGCTAGCATCACCCCAGTGGGTTTAATGGCTGTTTAAGAATGTGGCTTAATGCCAAATGAATGCCAAGATCATAACACAGAGTGAGTGGCTGCTGCCATGGACGGTTCTGACTGAAAAGGGCAAAGCTGCCTAATATATCAATATCACGTCAAAGCAGTTTGGAAATACAGAAACACTGACAGCAAACCCCAAAACCTTCCATACACGTGAAAAAAAAAAAAACACAGAGAAAAGTAATGTTTTACTTTCACTTCATCAGAGATAATGTTCACTCTTAGCCATTTCTGTGATAACCTGCTAAAACGTGCAGCGGCAGTGTTCCTGGTGTTGACGTTCCCCCTCCGTCTCAGACACATGCTAAGAGCTGCAGTGAGCCAACATGAGCCGAGTCGAGCCCAGGGCTGAACGTGCTTCTCTCGCTGGCTGCACTTTCACACGGGCTCACATTGCACCGCTGTTTTCTTTAATTAACCCGGAGAGAAAACAGCTGACAAAGTTAACACTTGGCTCCCTCGTGGCTACCAAATATACACATCTTTACCTACACTTTAAATGGTCTCTGTGACGACGGGTTGCAGGAAGAAAAAAAAAGAAAGAAAAAATGTGATAAAAGACATGGAGACAAAAGAGAAAATGAGACCATATGTTAATGACATTTTGCAGAATATTTTCCACTTTTGTGTAAAATAAATCCTGTGGTTCCTGCTGGAGATAACAGGTTGAAGCAGGAAATGGTCGTCTACCCTCTTTCCCCCGCCCTCCGCAGACCTTCTCAAACACCTTGCACCCCCAGGACCAAACACCTCCAGCCTCTGGCTCTCACATCTTAATGAACGCTGAGGGAGGAGAGACGCAGAAGCACACATACGCTCGGCACAAAACGCACCAAATTGACTGGCCTTAAAACCTCTGAGCTTTTCAAAGGCAAGAGGAAGAATTCCTCCTACTTTCCTAAATCCAGCTCTCCAGTCTTGTCAGGCAGCTAGTGGAGAGAAATGGGCCCTAAGACAATTTGTGAAGGTTTCAGGGAGCTTTCAGCATGAGGTAGAGTGAGTTAGGTGTTTCTGCTGGGTTGAACCAGAAGTCATTCTTGTTGCATTGTGTTGGGACCAGTGTTAATGTTTCTGCCACCTCTGGGTAATGAGACCTTCCAGATGCTGAGGTGAACTTCGTACTCACAAGCCATGTGATTTCTCCATCTCTTTCATCTGATCTCGGATGATCTTGTAGTTGGTTTGGACCAGACACAGACGTTCACGGCGTTTATCGTGAGCTTTCTTTAGCTCCTCGTTCTCGCTGGTCTGCAAACAGAAAGGACGAAACAGTCTGCTGCTTTCAGGAAAATAAAAAGAGCAAAGGTCGCTTAGCTTTCAATATGAACCATGTACAGGAACTCTGGGAAGCATTTAACTGTTTTACATCTTGGCTCATTTCAACCAGAAACAGGGATTTAATGTCACAGAGCAACGATAAGTAGCTCTAAAGTCCAAAGAAAATTAGACTCTTTCTTCGCTGTCTATGTCCTGTTTGACCAGAAACACATAAAGCCAATTACAAAGTCAGCCTTTTATCACCTGAAGAACATTTCCAGGATTAAAGGACTAATGTCGCATCAAAATCTAAAGAAAGTCAACTGTGCGTTTATCTTTAGTTGCATTAATTACTGCAATATTGTCTGTACAGGTCTGCCTGAAGAATCAATCAGACAGCTGCTGCTGATCCAGAATGTATGTGAATGCCAAGCGGACCAAAGACCACTCCAAAAGCAAGAAGTGGACTTTAATGTAAGGTAATATGAGTAAATACAATCAAAATAAACGCACCAGACCAGCACTGGCGGAAGATGCGGCTCATGGTTTTACAGGAAATGTCAGAAATCCTCCAGCTGCTAAAATCTAATGTCATTACATTTTTGTTTAGATTTCCAGATTAAGGAAGTTGCACTTAATGTCTTCTTCAGAGGTTTTTCTGTTGTTTCCTTGAGTGGTTCTTGGTGCAGCGCCCCCACAGGCGAGGAGGGGAACAGGTTGCTGAAGTGCAGTGTAAAACAAAATGTAGCAGCTGAAAATATAACAAATGTTGCAGCTTTTGTCCCCAATTGAACTGAGTCTACCAAACTATCAGGTTAAAAACCGGTCGTTTAGGGGGGTTCTAAGCAGAGGAACTAAAACAAGGCTGGTATGCACACTTTAAACAATCAGAGAAATGTAATGGAGTTACAAGCTGATGCCCTGGAAGGGCATCGGTTCTTTGCTGACATTGTTGTTGACAGCTATTAAAATCGCTCCGAGTTCGGGCTACTGCGCTGCAGAAGGAGCGTGAGAAGACAACGTATGGATTTTTCTTGTCAGCGTTACCCCTCCTCCCCATCACACTGACCTTAACAACGAGGGCAACCGAGAAAATACTTTCAGCCTACATGACAGAGCTGAGGGGAGAGTAAAGGAGCGGGGAAAGTCGGCTCATAAAAGTGGAGGAAAGAGTAAGACGGAAAACAGAGAAATTAGAAACGGAAGAGGCAGAGAGAAAAGGAAAAGTGAGCGGAGGAGTGCAGGACAGGTTTCTGCTTGAGTGGCCAGGGCTGGCGAGAGTTGTCGAGAGCTTTCTGAAGGGGAAGGAGCTTGTTTACTGCTGATATGACATGGCTACCCTGCAGAGAGGGAAATGCAAGCCCTCTGCCCTGTTATTATTAACAAGGACAAAGAGAACAGAGAGAGCACACAAACATGCGCCGGACACACAACAACATGCAATGTGCATCTACGCTGACAATGTGACAAGTATGGATTTTCCCCAGTGTGGATTATTCACAAAGGACATCTGCCCCCCCCCCCCACTTTCAAAAACAAGGCTCTAATGAAAGGGGCCAGGCCGGAGCACTGCAGGGCTGGGAGTAAGCAAGTGGCAGGGCATTAGCCACATCATGGCTTCCCAGGCTCCTAACTGAACTCCCCCAGGCCGCTGCGCTCTGGTCATCAGACCCTCGCCCTCCGATCGATACACACCCGTGGACGATCAAGCCGAAAAATAATTACACTCAAACAAGTACTTTTCACTTTAAACTGAACTGAAGGAAAGGAGACATAAAAAAAAAAACGAAGCCAGTGTTAAGAGAAATGTTTGTTTGTCTCCTGTTAATAACCGGGGTCGACGTGTCGGAGCTCGGATCCGATGCAAAAAGCCGTTCTGTAGAAGAGAAATGTGAAAGGAGCCAACAAGATACCAGCTAAAAGGACAAAACCTCCTAATCCCACCCTGAACTAATGCCCTCATTAATGCGGTTACATTTTTCTGTGCATGCCTTCACTAAACGCTCTTCAACTGGTCGACAACTAAATGGCACCATTAACCAAGACAGTCATGCATGCTGGCTGAATTTACATTGGGCATTAGCTGTCTGCTGGTGATGTAATTCAGGTGCTTCTCATCTGACAAGGAAATGATGCCTGATGTATTTCTGAGGATTGTACTCAGAGCGAAGACGACCTTTGTTTAATCAGTCAGTCACTGGCCAGATGCGAAGGTGGAGAGGATGAAGAACCAGAGAGTTGAAATAAAAATAGGGAAATGTCCTGTGCTGCAATTACAAGTACGAAAATCAAACTGTTAGACTGTAAAAGACAAAAACTGAGCATAACAGTTGATGAGAGGAAGAACTGAAGGTTAAGAAACCAATAATTTGCTAAAGGAGGATAAAAACATACTGCTGGTTCTACTTTCACTGAACAAGCTTTTCTCTTCTAATCTCCCTGCCTAAACACAACGTCACTCTGGATTAGGGCTGAAATGAGTAATCAGATGAATTAATCAATTATTGAAATTATTGCAAACTAATTTAAGAAATCATTAATCGTTAACTGGAGTATACAGACTATGAAACATTCCATTTACTGAAATCACTGTAATTAAACCAAAACTGTATAAAGAATATAAACATTTTGAGTTTAAGACAAGAAAAAAACATCTGTAAATATGTTCTACCGAGAACTAATCAAGTGTCAGTTTTAGCTTCACCCGGTTCAAATTCTGTAAAAACAAATCTTTTAACCACCTTTCACTATCCAGTTACCAAGAGTTTAATCCAGAAAACAATCACCAGATCAGCCTTACACTGTATTGATGTTAAGATAAGCAGAAAGAGCTCAGTTCTGCACATGCTTATGTAGATTTTGTGAGAATTTCTGCGATCGCGGAATAACAAAAAACTCAAGGGACTGACCAATGTACTTTGGTTGTAAACAGATAAAAACTGATTTTATTTGATCGATACAATAATATTTAAGCACACAACAGCTAGAGGTGGGTAATTATTACGTTGTTTGAAATTTATGGTGATAAATATCTTGCTCCGATAAGATTTTGATTTGTTGTCAAAATAAATTCTAGTTAATGTTTAAAAAATTGACTAAAAGGTTATTTTTGCAAAGTTTTACACTGTTTTTTTTTTTCAATGAAAGCATCAATACATTGGTAAAGTCAAAAATATGATGACATAAAGTCTCTATATGCAGCTTAGAAATATTTTTTATAAATCATACTTGCTTAATTATGCGACGTCCTGAAAATAAGCTTATTTCCAATAGGAATATTTTCAAGAGTAACATTATGTTTGTGGGGTATGAATTCTGTCAAGAGTTTTTTTCATCATTTTAAAAAAAATTTAATCTTTTTATCATTATCACAACAGCACTCTAAAATATTGTGATAAAAGTCGATGTTGTCCAACCTTAACAACAGTTTTCATGAAGGTTTTCTTTATTGACGCCCTGAAAACGAAGTTCCTTCAAATCAAAGCTTATAAACAACCTGGTTAAAGAGCTGCTTTCAACCCATAATCAGTGGAACATTCACCAACATATTTGATGTGTATTGACAATTTTGATTTTGGAACTTCACAAAATGTAATGTTACTAGTTTCTCATACTAGTGACTGGCTTTTTATTTTTATGTTTTTGTGATGAAAAGTACTTTGAACTGCCTTGTTGCTAAAATGTGCTTTACAAATAAACTTGACTGAATAAAAAACCGCCACATAAGAAGCTACGGCGAGCCAGATTTGGCCCTCATGCCTCGAGTTTGACACACGTGGCTTAGAAACAGCAGGGTCAACCTCACTTCCTCACTAAAAAGATAAGTTGTTTCGTTTCGTCGCTCATAGTCACTCTCTGAATCCCTCTGAAGCTAAGCTAAGAGCGACTCTTTGAGAATAGGGCCCTGGATGTTAAAAATTTTCCTCTGTTCTTCCAGGCAGAACTCTTAAAGCTCTGGTATGGGTGGTGAACTGCGCTTTTCAAGTCCTGCCACAAAGTCTGGATGGGAAAAAGAGGAGTGAATGCTCTCAGTCAATGACTTGATGCATTCTGTTGAGTTTCCTTAGCTCACTGGTAACAAAGATCCTAAAATAGTTTTTTTTTTTTTTTTTCATAATTCCCTGCTATGTGTCAACACAGTGCTGGTTCATCCCCTGCGTTTAGGAGCGCTTTAATGCCTCCGGACGTTTTGCACAGAGCTGCTTGTGCTAAAATATTTAGTCAGTGGTTACCTTGAGTTGCAGCAGCTCCTCCAGGTCTCGAATTCTTTGTTCTGCTTCGATCCTCCTCCCACTTCCCAACCCCACGCTGCCGGCTGGGGACAGAGACCTGGACCGCTGCACAGGTGCACCCTGGGAGAAGGAGAGCACAGGAAGCAGTGAGCTGAAAACTTCACTTACAAAGACATCCACCAACCCATGCAGCAATTAACATGTGTGGAAACGCTGAGTGAATGCCAATAACAGAATCATCTGCGTTCATCCCGTTCCCTTCTCACCTCGAGGAAAAGGCGAACATCGCCCAGCGCCCGTAACGCACACACGCACAAACAAACACGCTGCCAGAGGAGCGAGGGGAGCCGGTGCAGCACTCGGCGCACATCTGTGTGTGTGTGTCTGCGTGTTTGGAGGCAGCAGTTGCAAGCTGAGAGCGGCGAAGGTTTCTCCCTGCAACTGGCTAATGAGTATGTTCATTTCCATTTACATTGTTTCTTTGACAATAATGATGTCCCATTAGGGGAGACTAAAGGGGCTATAGATTCCAGAATGTGCTGGGCTTCATTACAAGAGGTGGGCAGGGAGGCCGCTCTAATTGCTCTACGAGGGGCCTCCAGGTTACACTTGATAGGACAACTGGAAGAGCTGCCGATTAGGACGGGGGGTGCGGTTCACTAGCCAGTCTCTTCTGCAGAAATAAATAAAGAAACAGAGAAGCGCTGGGGCCGTGCTGTACAAAAGCAGTGGGAACAATATGCTAGTGGAATATGAATATGAGAGGATGGGAGGCCCCATGCGGTGCCAAGGAGGGCTGACCAGATGGCAGGCTAAAATATGCAATGCGACTAAATGCCCAACAGTCCTTGGGCAGAAGAGGATGAGGAGCAGAGGAGAAAGTGAGGAGGTTAACGATGAGATTGTGTACAAGTTCAACGCGTCGGCCAGAATCGAGTTTAAATCAACGCTTCAAAGTTCTTAAAGTTACTGAGCAGAAAGAGGAAGTGGATTCTTCATCACCACTGTGGTGGTGAAATACAGCAGCCTGCAAAAGTTTTCAAACCTCCAAATTCTTCCAATTTTTCCAAGTTATGCCAGCAAATTTCAAAGGAGCAACATTATGTAAAATCGACTATTTTGAGCTTCACATCATGTTTTAATATTATTGCCTCATCAAAAGCACACCTGAAGTGTTGCTTTGATTCTTTCATGCATGTTTGAGAAAACCAATAATCTCCATGGCAACCACTCAGCTGTGCAAAATGCCTGGGTGGACCTAGCCCCACCTTCAAGGTGCTGTGCCTGGTGGTTCTACGACAAACCAACAGAAATAGGTGTATAAACCTGCATTTGAAGGAAAGTGGTTCTGAAAACGTTGACTAGTCCTTTTCCAATACATAAACTAAACCATAGTAGCTTCGGCTAAATGTTCAGGGTCATGGTCATGCTGTCTTTCAGTGTTTAACCCTTAAAGCTCTTGTAATTTGACCTGGCAGTGTGTAACATGACATGCAGGACATAAAAATGCTCCCTACAGACACAACCACTGGCTCAGCTTTTACTGTGACTACCGATATGTCTAGATGTGTGTCTCCTAGATGAAGCCACTAAAAGAGCTACTATTTCTGTTAATGTTTTACTTTTCTTTCACATATTAAGTACTCCTGGCTCTTTTTTGTGTGCATGCCCTGGCTGCTCACACTGAACCTGGTTCTGCTTCTGCTGGAAGTTTCTTCTTGTTAAAGGGAAGATTTCCTCTCCACTGTTTCTGCAAAGTCAATGACACAATTTCCCTAAAGTTTATTTATTTGCTGTTAATTCCTGGCTGTCTATTTAATGCTTATGTCTGTACACTGTTAGCGCTTGTAAATCAAAGTCAAATTTCACACAATGCTGGCCAGTGAAGCTGCTCTGATTCCATAAATAGAAAAATCTTTTTAACCGGTTTGAATAATCACCTGAACTCGACTACATTGTTTGATATGGAACGTAGGACACAATTTGGTAAAAGGCTGAACTGGCTACAAGTCTAATATGTAACTAAACCTTATGTATAACAATACTATAAATTGAATTCCTTATTTATGGTTCAACAAGGAGAGAAAATTGTAGATTTTAGGTGAAAATTGTCCAAACGGATTTGTTAATAAGACTGTATTTGTTAAATCAGATGTTACTGCATTTATTCTTAAAATATCTTGGTACAACGCTGATTTTCATGTATACATAATGTTTGGGAATGTGCCTGGAAGTTGACTCTGGTGACCCGGAGTGCCAGGTTCTGCGAACATGCCTGCGTGGGTACCAACCATGTGTTCTGACTCGGCTTTAATGACTTCATGCAACCAATTAGCAGATTGATCTGCATATTCCTGACAAGTGGTGGGCCAACTGGCTTAGCCTTCAAGTACAACAGGGAAAACACAGACGCCAGAAAAGAAAATCCAAACCTAATCTTTAAAGAAGAGATGACCAATTATAAAATCTGGGAGCGTTTTTATGCAGCGTGGTTCTATGGTGTAAAAAGTCTTTGACCCTGTACAGATGTCGTCTGACTTTGCTTTTCAGTTACATGTTTCAGAACAAAGAAATTTTATTTTCAGACACAGACAAGTGGAGTAAACACACAAAACTGTTTTTAAATAATGGTGTAAGTTAAGAGCCAACCAGTGTTTACTGGCGTCTTTTGCTGAATTGTTTTATTTTACTCAACATTTGAGAGGCTTTTGCTTAAAGTCGGTCCATGGCATCTCCACTGGATTTAAAACTTTGACTATACCACGTCCTTTTGTCATTTCTAAGAGAGCACGGTAGAGAGGAGAATTCATTGTGCCATCTTCTGGTCTGGACCGTCACACTACCACCAACATGTTTGACATTTTCAAAAAGTTTTCACTTTTGTCTCATCCATCCAGGATATTTCCCAATAGTTTTGTTGGTCATCAACATATTTTTTGGCAGATTTGAGTTGCCAAATGTTCAAGGCCAACCACTTTTGGGAATCTCCACCATTTGTTTCTTGTGTTCTGCATTTGTGGATAAAGGTTCTTACTGTAGTTCACTGGAGTCCCAAAGCCTTAGAAAAAACCTTGTGATCCTTTCCAGCCTGACAGATGTCTGCTTTGTGTTGTCAGACAGGTTCTATTGAACTCATTTTTGATTCATCAGGCCTGCCGGTACTTGACTAAGCTTTCCACAAGTTGAGCTTAATTCAAGCTTTTACCGTCTTATACTGGGAAAAGTTTGCTTCAATGGCCTTATTTATGTAAGCCAAGTAAGACCCAGTGTTGCAGTATCACAACATCTATATTGCAAACAAAGCAAAAGTACAATGTTGATTTTTCTACTGCTTTTTTTTAACCAAACTTAAAGACTGAACTGTACTGTTCAGTCTTGGAATGTTATTGGATAGGAAATTTGCATTTAGTTTCACAAACATGACCTATAACATGGAAAACCTGCCTCTGAAGATCATCTGAGATTCAGTGTATCAGAATAATCAAATAGTAGTTAGTAAAATGTCTTCTCAATTTTTGTTGTGATCATTACAATGTCAAGAAAATGTGTACAAATCAAGGTTTCTGCAGGTTGAACCAACTCAAATTTAAGACTTTTTAAGACCACTGTAAATTAAATTTAAGACCTAAATCAAGGCATTTTATATATAACGAGGGTATATTAGCAGCCAGTTAGTAATTTTTGTGCAAGACTTTGACAAAATGCAAAATGGAGCATGTTTATGTTGTATTAATACTACATGTTAAAATTTTTTTTACAAAAAACAACAAAGAAAATCTCCAAACTACTTTTCTAAAAGATTGAAAAAATTTTTTTTCTATGTTCGGGGCTTCCAGTGTGCATCAATGAAGTCACAATTGAAAACATTTTGCATTTACTAAGTTGTTTTTGTCCGACCTTAAAATGTGATGATCTGAAATGTTTAAATGTGATAAAATAATAAAAATGAAACCGAAGAATCGGCACTGAAACGCTCCAGCGGGTTTGCTGAAATATGACAGGGCAGCACTGATGGGTGACTGAGCTGTGCTGCTTTCAGCTCCACAAGGCAGACAGGAACAGAAAAAAAAGGTCTGGCCTCTGTTCTTCAGAAAAACACTGGTTCTGGTCATGACCTGACCCGGGCTTAGAACCGGGTAACGGATGCATAAACAACACAGGTTCGCGCAGATCAATCTGCGTGGGGCGAACAATGAAGAAACATGGAAAAAAGGTCTAAAGCTAAACAGTTTACAAGCAAGCAGAGGTGAAGCTGTTCTTCAGAAGGGCTCAGTGTCACTGGAGATGAAACATTTTATCAACTTCCTTTCTTCACGCTCCCTCTTCCTCTCTCCAGCTTTCAGAAACTCGGGTCACCGTCATCTGCGGACTTCTTTATGTCTGCAGCAGCATATCATGGGTCATTGGGGAGCACTTAAAATAGTTCTGTTCTCTCAGGCAATATAAAAGTTGTATAAATCTACAAAAAAGTAATAAAAATAAATAAAAAGCACAAATCTATTCACAAAGCAAAGTCACAACTGGAAGAACTCGAGAGAAAGTAGTAGGATTTATGAAAACGTAACAGGAAATCTCACTAAAATACAATCTCTTCTGATTGAAAGCAGTTGCAGTAAATTAAGAAATCATCTTTGTGCCCGAGTTCCTACAGATCAGATGTGTAGGAGTTTCCAGCAGAACCTTTTAGAAGAAGCAGTATCATTATGTTCCACATGTAAAAACAAGTAGAGAGGTGCTTCATTTAAGACATAATGAGGACATGTGAATAAATCAGGCACTGTTTCTTAAGGCCATCCCTTAGTGAGTGAGGCCATCTAGAAACTTGTCCTGCCAAACTTATGAAAGGGATACTGAGAAGATCAAAAGCTTCTCTTCTCGCTCATAATGTACTGCTGAAGCGGTAAATTAGCTGGTGTCTGAGCCCAAGGCATGCGTGAAACCAGCAGCACACGCCGGCCTGGTCACAGTAGGAGGGGCCTTCGAGTGTGTGCGTGTGTGTGTGGGGGTGTGTGTGTTGGGAAGTCCGGGACAAAGGTTGTCCTGAGCTGGATCTGATGAATCAACAGACCGTTCTCTTTCCATCCCTCCACTACAGCTTTGATCTAATCTGAGCAAATGGAGTGGGCATGCTCACCCACGTGCTGTCTTTGCTGTAATTGCCGGTGGTGTTCGTTGGCCTACCTGCAGTCTTTTCACACCGCTGGGGGATCGCTGAGGGAAATGTCTGTCCTCTGGCCTTGGGTCTGAACTCTGAGTGGAGGCCCGATCAGACGGAGCAGCGGCAAATTGCTGGCAGAAAACAGAGGCTGTGACCTTTACATTAGCAAAACAAACATTCAGACAGGCAGTTTCAACTTGTCTTTAATAAAAAATTAAATACTATATTTTATTACTTGTGGAAACTGGAAAGTAAAACAAAGTCAGAGAAATATGTGTAATTCCAGGATCACATGGCAAGATTTTTGTCCTGATTTTTCACTTTCGACATTCTTAAAATCGCTCCGATTATTGTGACCATCCTAAAGATAATCTTAAGAGATTTTCCTGCTGCGTGTTGAAAGTGATCTGGTCCACTCAGAACGACATCAGGACCATTACGATATAAAAACGGGGCTTATCAATATGTTGGATTGTCTTGAGCACCACCAAGTAGCTTTCTAACTTAGCTACTTCCAGGTGAAGTAAAAACTGCTGCCTATCAGCCACAAGTAGGTGTGCCACAAGTTTTACAAATTTTATTCTACTTTAATGTTTGACAAAGTTTGTAGACTTTTAAAAACATTTTTTACATTTATTCCTGTGTGAATAGAGTCTCTACTCCATCACCTAGAAATATTAACATCTGCTTTTTCTTAAGCGTTTGAATAATAAAAAAAAAAGAACAAAGTGTGAAAACCATAAAGGAAAATGTGCGTTGCTGTCAGCAACACATCAAAATAAAAGTTTGTAGACAAACAAAGGCATTCATATTGCGCTATAGTTGGTCGTGAAGAAAGCTGTGCAGAATGTCATCACCTTTTCTCTCCAACAAGTCCTGATTGTATTATCAGAAACCTGGCATCTGGGCGTGACCTTGTTAACTACCAGGGTAATCAACTTTAACCAAATGGGAGGAGAGGGGATGATAAATTATTAGTGAGGAAGATTTTGTTCATGTTTTATTAAATTGGCCTGTCAAAGGGGGCTGGTCAAATTATCTGGGGCCTCGTTTATTGGAGGCTGGCCATATTGGCGCATCTGTTACAATTATTTATAATTTCCAGGCAGGCAGCAGGACCAAGTGGGTTTTTTCTGCATCAGCCACATAAAGCAATTTAGAAATTAACTAATGTGGGAGTGTCTGACTTTTCCTCATTCAATCTTTCTTCACGTGCTGATTTTGAAACTTAAGTGAGGGAGGGAGAAACATAAAAAAGGGAAAATACAAACACAATCCAACTATCAGAAGGGAAAAGGATGTGATTGAAAGGATAAGAGGAGAATATGCAGGTGCAAGGTGGAAAAAAAAAAGGACTGAAAAGGAGGATGAGTGTGAAAGAAAAAGCCGGTCTCGGTAATTACTGAACACGATTAGGTTCTTGGGGGATCTTGTCTGGCACTCGCGGCCCTCGCTGGTGAGGCTGCGGCAAGCGAGACCATATGGAGCGAGGCTGGTGATTGTGCTCCCTGAAGCTCGTGACCCGTCTGCTGCCGAGCCCCTGAGCTGAATCCGAAATGAGACTTGCCAGGCCTAATGTTCTACACATGCACCATTTATGCCACAAAACAAATCTGATCACTGTTAATTATGGAGCAGCTATAATCAGGAGGTAAACCCATCTCCCTGTACCACACACACACACACACGCACTCGCTCGCTCAATCAGCTCTGCAGAAATGAGCAGAGTGACAGTAGAGATTGGATGGACCTGAGGAGCGAGGGCGACGGGGTTCCTGCTCCCGACCAGATCCGTTGCACTTCGTATTCATGCTGGTGTTTCTTCAAAGAATGTGCGTGTGAATAAATGTATGAGCGTCAGCGTTAACCGGTTGCGTGGTGGGAAGGGACAGCACGCGGGGCGTTGGATGTTTTCTGTGTGTACGCAGCCCGGAGTCCTCCCACGCAGTTTGTTTGACCCGCTCGGCTTTGCTTTAACGAGTGAGCACGGCGCTCTGCGGCGGCGGCACATGGCTGTGCTTCATTAATGAGGCGGCCTGTGCTACACGGAGGCTCTCATCTAATGAGAGCTGTTGAGTTTGTAAAACACACTGCTGGCGAACGCGCCGTTAATGTGTGTCCTGATCTGGACGAAGGCCCGGCTTCAAACACACACCTAAACTTCTGTTCATCACGTTATTTACTGAAACCAGGAGTTCATACAAGATTACACACTGATAAAAATAAATAAATTAAGCACTAGCTAAATCTGTGTAACATAAAATATGATTAATGTATACTATTAATTAGAACGATTACCCGGTGCTAATTATTCATTATATTCCATTAAAGCAAATACCAATATATTAATGAGACGATGACAATCATATTCTTTAGAGAAAAAAAAAGTAGAAACGAACTGATTACAGTTTTTTTGTTGTTGTTTTTGTGTCGATTCCTGTAAAGTTTTGTAAGATACACTGGAAGACACAGTTTTGTTTTTTTAAAAGGTTTTATTGGCTCTAGTGGCCTTTATTTGATAGGAAAGTGGGTAATGCGAGAAGGGGGAAGACACAGGGCAAAGGTCACCAGACCGGGAATCGAACCTGCGACGGCAGCATGGAGGACTAAGGTCTCCATACGTGGGTTGTGCTTAAGCCCCGATGACGCAGTTTTTAATGCATTTCCCTATAGAGACACACCAATATGAAAATTTGGACGGATAGATATCCAATATTAATACTGTTGTTCTGGCCGATAACCAATATTTATCCATATTATATATATTTCGTTACAGTTTCGACGCCTTTGAAAAAACAGAAACAGACATCAACAAGTTAAAATAAATATTGGTATTTTATATCAGCTCAGTTTTGCTTATTGGACCATTTTGTTAAAAAATTACTAATATCGGCCGATACCGATGTTAGTGGTGATACACGGTGCATCCCTACTTCCCTACTGCTCCATCTTATGGTTGTTTTGGCAACTCTCGAAAAAGAAAATCCAAGATGGCCGAATGTAACTTCAAACTCAACATTTGTTAAACTGACGATGCCGTTACATGACAGTGACGTTAAATGACACTAGTTTGATGTTTGGTTGCCTAAGGAGACAGTGGCTGATTTTCAGGCTTTTACAGAGGCAGATAAGATTAGTAGATAAGATGGGTTTCACATTTAAGCATAAGTATTTATTTTCTGCTGTATACATAACTACAATTTATATCACAGAACCTGCCACTTTTTCATTGATTTACAATTCTTATTTCATTTATTGGTAAACTAAAATAGTCTTAATAAAAATGAATCTGTTTGTGTTCTAGTCTTTCAAAGGAAGTAAGAATTGGCTCGTCACACCTCAGAGAAACCTTGAAACTAGTATCGGCTAGTAAAAACCCGTTTGGTCCATCCAATCCTACCTATATTAAGACTTCATAAAACATTTTTGAAACAATAACAAAACTCTAATTGGTTAAGTAATGATTTGTAGAAGCTAGTTTTCTTGGTGAACATGCCTGCTGTACTTCCTGTTGCAGGAATGGTGAGAACCTCGGAGAGATTTGAACGGCTGCCCACACTATTACCAGCGTAGCGCTCATTCAGCCTGGTGCTACATCCAAAAGGCCCAAGGTCTGTAATGGATTCTAATGTTCGTCTTTAATCACCGCTCAGATCTGTTAGCGGCCAAGAACCAGACAACTGTAAATACTTTTGATGCAGTTTGGGAGGCAGTTAGGAACTGTTCATTCAGGCTATCCATCCTTTTTATTTTTATCATGCCCCCTTAATCTGTTTACACAGCCCTCTTTGTTTCAACAGAACTTTAAGTGCTGCTAGTCTTATTAAAGTTCCTGTAACAGTATAATGAAAAACAAAAAAAGACAGGTAATATCTGTGCACAACATGTAAATATAATCCACAATGGGTGTTCTTCCTCTCTCCCACCCTCCTCCTCCTCCTCGACCGGTTTTACTGTGGGAGGGGTGTTCAAAGCAGTCGCTCTGGTGCGTATTTAAATGAGCGCTGCGTCTCCCGCCTGTGCTCCTGTTGTGATCACCACTTTGATCACCTCCAATGTAACTCTTGCTGAAAACATTTAAAATTAAAATGGAATCTGCCCTAACAACCTGAGCATTGGAAATTTAACAGGTGTTCGCAGGGAAGTTGTGAAAGAATCTGCGATTATGCACTCGGATAGACGCACCTTTAGTGAGACGGGCGCCCGTACGGACCCGGCCAGCATGCATACAATCTGTCAGTGAAATTACAGGGAGGGAAACAGAAAGCCTTCTTGACTCAGAGCTTTACCTTGGCATACCTGATGTGTTTGCTTTGATGTAAGTAAAAAATGAAATAAAAATCTAAATCGGGCTGACAGCATGTCTAAACTGGTACTAGCTCACATTTATGAACTTTATATTTATAATAACTAATGTGTTACAAAGATTTGCTTTCTAGCCTTAGCGACAAAAATATAGAGAAGAAAATTGTTACCTACTGAAGACCAGATAAGAGGTCGGCTGGTGATTCATTTAAATTACACCACTGTGTGTATAAGGTGGCAAACTCAAACGGTCCATTACAAGATCCAAACCTCGTCAACTTGACATGTTTCAACCACAGACTTATTGGAAGGAGCATCATTATGTGTTTTCCAGGCACATAGTGCTGTTTTATAACACAATCAAGTGCCTTTTAATTTAATGCCTTGAAATTTGGCTCCTGTGTTTTTATAAACTCCTGCTCTTTCTGAAACCCCACCGTCACAAAGTCATCACTAAATGGCTCTTCTATTAACCCTTTAGCAACATGTTTACCAGCATTGGACTGAGAAGCAGCTCCTATAATGAGCTCAGCAGATGCCCAGTTCCACCAGGTGTTTGCTAATTGGTGCTGGCTAGTCTGAAGGGACCAAGTGGCAGAGGTCTGCTGTGAGGCAGAAAACCTGCAGCTCAGAGGTGGAGCTGTTCCTCAACAGCGGAGCTAAGTCCAACCAGGTGTTTTGCACAGCTGAATGGTTGCCATGGAGATTAAATGATTTCTCAAACATGCATGAAAGAATCAAGCCAGCACTCCAGGTTTGTTTGGATGGAAGAGATGGTTAAGCTTCCTCCTTCTCTCACTGCTCTGCATCCATGGAGCCTCCTTTTCAACTCCTCTGGGATTTAGGGTCATAGTTCAGGTATTAGTCGAGCCTTTGAGATGCCAATCACAGCATGATGCTCCCACCACCATGCATCGTTGTGGTGTGAACACCCTATTTATACTCAATGCCATTTAGATGCCTTCTGAAGGACACTGGTTGCACTAACCGCGACTGCTTTTGTGATTTTTTTTTTAAGTGAAAATGACTGATTTTGTGATGCTACTTCAGAAATACTTGCAAGGAACTGTGCAATATTTTTTTCCCTATACCCAAATATAAAAGAAAACACATGAGAAAATAACAAGCAGAAATATTGGGGACAAACACTTTCATTCTTTAAAGAACTTGTGCTTTTTGTTCCTTGCCTTACCTATCGCAGACTATAACTTACTGTCAAGGGAGGCTGAGGCAGCAGTATAGTAAAAGTAAGAAATACTGCCACCTGCAGGTGGGAATTAGAATCACTTAAGCCAAATGTTTAAGTGATTCAAACGTAAAGCGTGAAAAAATTTGGTTATCTGTTGAGATTCCGTAATCGCAGAATCTGGGATTGATTAGATTTTATTTAGGGGCATCAGAGTAAAGGTGCTATTTGGACTGAATTACATCCACTAGAAACTTGTTGTATTAACATACATGTATGCCCAAGCTTACCCACCATTCATACACACATCCACACACACAGCACTATCTGCATCTCTTCTAAATGTACTGTAGTATTAATTACTGAGGGAACGCTGCAGAACTGTATTTAATTACTGACTAAATGAACCATTTAGACTTTACTGCTGGTTTAATTAACCGGGTTAAGTGAGATACGGTGATTGTAACTCACTTAACATTTGAGCTGATATCTTTTGACTTCCACAGTCTGGGGGCAGCAATTTCAGGAAATATCAACCGATGATCAAATTAAATAATTACTGTCTGTGGAGGGAGAGATATTGCACGACTCCTGGAAAATGTTATCTTAAGCTGAGATAGGTTCAAACTGAATCAAGTTAGAGCAGATTAGGAGACGATTTCTGCAAACTGCAGCCTTCAGTAAGCTACGTGTGTGGTTTTTACCCTAGCCCTGTTTATACGTCTGAAAATTATGTAAAAAATAAAAATAAGTAAAATAATCAGAAATTGTGCTCTGTTGTCACTAGTAGCAATGTTCAAATGTTGCAGTTGTTTTTTTTTAAGATTCTTGATTTCGACTTGAGTTTTTTCTGCTCGTTTCTCCTCTCTTTTGTGCATTAAATAACTGTTGGCTAGCATTTAGCAGTATGCACAAATCTGATGTGGGGAATCTCATGCAAAATTTGTACCACATGAACTTTAGTTTCTTGATTATTCCACTACTTTGCTGGAATAAGCATGGGCTAGTTTTCATTTTCAGATCATTCAGTTTTGGACTGCATAAAGTTGAACTGCAATGCTTTGGTCTGAATTCCACAGGACCCTCTTTTAACCCCGATCTCAGGTGAGTCGTTTTGGTGCCGTCTCTTTAAAAGCAAACGAGACACTACAAACCCCGTGTCCTCCTGGTCAAAGAGCGTTACACTCCACCCTATTCAACCATTTTTGTAGTGGCGGCACAGAAACATTTTATTGCCAAATTGATTGCAGGAATTAGCTAATCAATGACGCTTTTTAAATGCTGATTTAATGTCATTTTTCACATTAGCAGTGCCACAGACTGGAAATGCATGAAGTGCACCAGTTTTTTTTTTTTATCCCATTTTAATGCTTTTTATGCCGTTTGTAGTAAATACATAAATTATAACACATTACAAATCTATAACAAGCCCTTTCTGCCCACAGCATCATCATCTAGACATGTCATGACAACAAATTTCATGGCCAGGGACAAATGATCCCAGAAATTATTGTAATAAACAATAATGTTGTTTTTAGAATCATTTCAAGTAATATAATGATAATGGCATAAGAATGCAACTGTGCCCTCTTAAATATCAATAAAATGTAACTTTGTAATGAACATTTAACACCGGAAGTGGGAGATATTTTAAATATCCAAAATAAATAAACAAAATGACCAAAAACACCGAAACCGTAAATAAAATGGATTATGTCTCTATAGACAAAATTGCCCTTCAAAACATATTAATCATCAGAATGGAAGTGATCAAGCTCATTTTAATCTATCATGCGATTGATTTACTGATTTATCGCGACAGACTTTCCGCCATACACAATGACCCTTAAAGATGTTTGAATGATGAGTGGGAAGTAAAGTACTTCTGATCTGACACTAGCATTCTTGATTTCTCCCAAGCTGGTGTCTTTGTTGAGCTGAAACTTGAGCTAAACGATGAGAAACCCTCCCAAACTGTCAAAGTATAACAGTGTTGCTAAAGCAGGTGCGCCGATCACCATATCATTAAACGCTATTAAAAGTCTCTATCGCCTCAGGGTGACTGTTCAAAGGTGCTGAACTGAAGTCAAACTCCCGCTGACTGACAGATGTAGAATTGTAACTCTAACATCATCTTCAAGAACATTACTGGCCTCCAATTAAATCACCTCTCTCCACCTCTTTTCTGCACGTCTTTTCTGACCAGAGCATGTTAAAAGGACTTAAAGTTACTTGGGTGGTTTGAGATAAAGAAGATTGGTAAAGTAGGTAAATCAGAGAGTCGGTGTGTGTTTGGGTCTGAGAGGGAGAGAGGATCAGATAACTGACATAAAAGACAGCGGTGCAAAGGGAGACGGAGAGATCAAGGGTGAGCCAGTGTAATATCAAAAGATGATTCTGAGTCATGGACCACCACTACAGGCCATGCTGGGTGGGTCGGTTCTTACAGTACACGCTAAACCACCTTATATCCGATTCAGACACCAGTATCCTGGCTGATCTGACAATCACAATAAAATCGGTTTATTAGATTCCCAAACATTTAGCCAGAGACCCCCTTTGCAAAGTATATACATGTACATACAAAATATGTAGGAAAACACCAACCTTTCAAATATTTTGCTCATTTAGCATAAATCCTGCTTCATACCTTCTTAATTTAGTCGCCCTTCTGATTTTTGGATGGCTCCAAAAACGACCTGATCAATGCCCACCCCTGTGTGTAACTGATCGCATCACAGTGCGGATGGTGTTTGTGTGGGAAATGATAAACAGTCAGCTGGGAGTTTACCTTGAAGTTGGTTTGTCTGTTTGGTGAGAGAGCTGCAGGCTGCATGTGCTGCTGCAGCAGCTGGATTTGTTCCTGCTGTTTCTGCAGCTGAGCCTGCAGTTCGGAGATCTGCTCGTCTTTCTGGACCACCTGGGTGCTGAGCTCCTGGTGACTCTGCCGCAGCTTAGCCTCGCTGGACACCAGGGCCTGGTAGCACTGACTCAGCTCTTTGTACAGCTGGCAGCAAACAGGAGACAGGAGACAACGGACTGTCAGTCATTTACATAAAAGATGACACTTATTATGGGCCACATTGTATTTTACTTCTGGTATTAACTGATACACGAGGTAAAATCTGGAGAATCGAGTATTAAAACACATAAAACAGAGAAACATCGAGCTAAACGGTGTCCTAGTGATGCAGGCAGCAGGTACTGGGCTGTTAACTATGGCCGACTAGAGAAACCAGTCTTAAACCAGTCACCCAGGACCAGGCCTGTCACAATAACAAATCTTGCTGGAACATTTAACACTAGAATTGGAAGACATTTTAAATATCCCAACAAACAAAACAACAGAAACAACAAATAAAATGAATTATGAAATCTCTGTAAACAAAATAGTCCTTTATAAAAAGAGCTAACTGAGACCAAAGAGCCAGACTGAAGACTTTAGTAATCCAGGCAGAAAGAGAGAAATGATGAATCAAATGGAAATTATTGAGCTTGTTTTAATTTATTATGATTAACTGATTTATTGGTCATCGCGACAAGCCTATCCAGGACATGAGAATCCTAAGAGCTGAAACAAAATGTTCTGATCCTGACTTAATGGGGCCATATTGTACATTTTGTCCAGTTGGTACTGTTGAAACTTTATAGCTCCCTTTGTGGGATTTTCATGAAGTATTTTAGAAAAGTTATATAAAATATCTAAGTTGATAAATATTAACTTTCCGACTGATCCAAAGTTTTTGTCAAGGGTGTCTTCTGCTAAATGATTGCAGTGTTGCAGTGATAAAGTGGAAGTGTGCTGTACTAAGGCATGTAAAACACTAAAAACCATGTTGTTTTCAGATGAACGGAGGTATTATTCCTGCAGAGTACTGCTGCTAGAGGCACTGCATGGTGAAATATGCAACATCGATTCTCTGTGGAGACAAATGAGTGTGGAAGATGGTTTCATTGTAAGGTAAAATCTCTGAGATGAAGAAACATGATGATGTCATGAGATGGTCTCCAACCTTTGGACATTCACAAAAAAAAAAAAAACACATATACAAATTTACAAGAAAAACAAGATAATGAGAACTGAAAACAGGCTCACATTTTAGCACAGCCATCCTGAACGTTCGTAAAATTTATGATCAGGATATTTAATTACAAAATGTATTTGCAATAATTCATATTCAGATGTAATTAGAGGTTCCACAGAAAGCCAGAGGAGTGTGAATACCCCTTGGTAGGAAGTGGCGTCGGCCGTGTGCGCCTCCTCCTGGTTCCTCAGGACCCTCTGGGTGTCCAGGTTGAGTCCCTCCAGCTGCTTGATCAGGTGGCTCTGTTCGGCTGCGTGCTCCGTGCTTTGTTTGTACAGACCCTGGACTTCAGCGAAATCACGCCTGCAGACACAAACACAAAGTGACACACAGTCAAACCGGATCACTAATGTTACCTCTGCCTGCTTTATGCGGGAATTACAGGTCAAGGGTTGCAACTTAATGCAGGAATTCCCAAACTTTAATCACTCCGTGGCCCCAAATGGCATTAGCCCGCAGACAATGCTATGAAAACTGTAAAGAGACATTAAATTTTACTTTTTCTTCTCACTTATTATTACATTTAATTAGCATAAATGTTGCCTCATCCCTTCTGATTTTAGTTGGCAAGGAGTTTTATAGTGGAACATTTTTATCAGGAAATAATCTGATGTTGAATATATTATCAGATAAACTTTATGTAAATATGTAATGTTTGTATCGTAATCCCATCAAATTTGATTTAATCTCCACAGTTTAGTTTTTTTGCAGCAGGAAGATTCCTTCTATGTTTCTCTTGTCAGAAACTTTTCCATTTCTAGCTTTAGGAGCAGAAAAAACTTGAAAACTTTAACTGGCAGCCAATGAGAAAGAAGAAAATCACAAGTCACATTTTCCTGAATCTCCCTTCGTTGGGACAATAAAGGCTATTTCTATCCTCTATCTCCATATTCGATAAGTTATTTTAACTTACATTTTAATAAAATTACATTTATAAAAACATGTAAATGTATGATTTATTTCATCTTTTCTCCAACTTTTTGAAAAACACTGTATAAAAACCGTCTTAATGAGTTAAACGTTTATTGAAACTTAATGTCGGTTTCTTGCTTATTGATTTAAAACATAATTCAGAGTAATTTGATAACATATCTGAATATGTTTTCACAGCAGTCCTTCAGTTTCCTATCGCAGCAGCGCTGATGAGCTGTGAATCATTCTGGATACTAATGAGGTCAGCAGAAGACCTCATGCCTCATGCAAACATCAGAATGTGACTGACATGTCAGGGTGCCTCTGGCATTAAAACTGAGAAGCAGTAAAAAGAAAAAAAAGAGAGATTACCATTAAAGCTCCTACAGTTCTGTCAGTTTCTATAATATCGACTAAAGCTTAGTGAAAGCCTGCCCTGTTTCCCTTCTTCCCTCCTTTAAAGCACATCCACTATGCAGGGCTTATCAAATGGCTTTAGGTGAGCCGGAGATGAAGGAATGTGTGTCACCCCCAAACCTCACAGCATATATGCTCCATTTACACTACGCCTCCTTCACCTGATAAAATTACCCATCAAACTACCTCTAGTGGCGCCTCGGTTCACAACATCAGACTGTTTTTTTTCAGCTGATTTCAACTCACTGTATTTGTTCAAGTCGATCTTGTTTTGCAGCTAACTCCGTCTCTTTGGAAGAAAGCTTTGCAGCCAAAACGGCGCTGTGCGCCTTCAGTTTAGGAAGCTCCTGACAGACACGCTGCAGCTCCTTCTCCAGAGCCTGGTGGAGGAGAGCAGAATGCAGTTTAAAAACTTTTTCTAACTTAGAAATCTGATAGTTATAAGCACAATAATTTGATCTGTTACATAATCTATCCATAATTAGGGCTTCTGCCAGGTTTAGTACATTTTTTCAGTCTTTTATTGAACAATATGATGGCTGAACAAAAGGGGGGGAAAGTCTGTAACAAAAGACATAGAAATAAAGGGGGGAAAAAGTTTAAAAGAAAAAAATAAGAGAAAAAAGAAAAATGAAGGAAAAAACTTCAAAGAAAATGAAAAGGGGAAAAAGAAAAAACAAAAACACATAAGGGAAAAAATGAAGGAAAAAAAAGAAAAAGGTAATGAAAATGAAAAACTGAGGAATCATGGTCAAAAACTGAAGAGTTTCGTTGGATTTAATTTCAGACAGTGCAGGAAAAAAAAATGTCACTTTATACATTGTTAATCTGGTTGATGGATTTAGTTGTAAATCCTCACCAGATTAAATTTATTCTGTGTGTTTCAAAGAACTGAAATATTTGTTTTTAAGCAACAAGCTGCATGAATAAATATGAAACTTTAAGAATTCCTTAATTTTTAATTGGTTGAAAACAACATTTACCCCCTAATGCATTTCAGGTGTTATGAGTTGAAGAGCGTTTAAGCATGATATATATACATGTATATATATATGTATATATATATATGTACATATATATATATACATATATATATATACATATATATATATCTCAAGAGACAGGCAGAGGGGTAGCTATAAATCTACAATGTACCAAGCTTTAGAAATCAGCTTAAGAACCAGAGCAGGCCATGAAATTGATAAAATCTGAGCTTAACTCAGATCATTTTTCACCTCAAACCCAGGAGAAACCGTCTCCTCCATGTTAAAACATAGTTTTCCACCTGTCTGAAAGCGCTCCCTGCATCTTTATATCTATACTTTGATAGGAGGATGGTGTTATATTCACTAGCTGAGGGTGTGAGGGACCAGAGAGTTCAAGGTCTGCGTGTTTCGAAGAGGACTTGTCCCTGTGTTGGGAACCTTTAGTCTGGCCTGGGCGGTGTCCCTCTCGCCTCGCTGGCTGTCGGCCTGCCTCTGTTTCTCCTGCAGGTCAGCGCTCAGGGCAGCGCAGCGGGACTTTAATCCCTCTTTCTCCTCCTCCAGAGCGCGCACCACCCGCTGCTCCTCCTCTTCCTTTTTTCTCTGCTCCGTCCTCATTTCCTACATAAAAACAGCAACATGTGTGTGTGCAGGTCAAAGCAGCCAAAAAAAAACAACAAAAAAACAACAGTGACAAAAGCAGCAAAAGAAAAAGCACAGAAAAAGTAGCGGTTGAAGCTGAGAGAAGAAGCCCTGCAGAGGGAGAAAAGGAGCAGCAGCCCATGGGGTTGAGTCTGAAATGAATACATAAACAGCAGAGGCTTTGCTGCAGGAGGCCTCTGCATGGGCTGCTGATTAGCCAAGGTCATCTGCGCGGTACGACTGGACCCTCGTGACCAGGTGTTGGTTGGTATGGGCCGAGACGTGCTGCAGGAGCTCAGCTCATGCGGGTACAAGGGCCAGTCTGTCAGCTTTAATGACAGCTTATAATGAGAACGGTGTTTGCAACAAAACCCATTAGACTCAGCCCAGGTATCCTTTGATGATGTCCCCCACTATATCTCGCCAGGAGACCCCACCAACACCATGTGAGGACCGCTTCGCCATTAATTAATCATAACCGTGTCCCACAGAAGCATAATTAGGGAGAAGCCACATCGTGGCATGCATGCTTTTCAATTTCCCCAACTGAAGGAAGCATCAAATATTTATATCCGAGTTAAAACCCGGCTTTCCTTTGGTTACTTTATTCGATCACAGTCAGACTTTGAGCTGTTAAGTATTCTGTGTTTTCAGGCTGTGAGACAATCCTTGCTGTCCTCTAAATGATTCAGAGGCCTGGGGGCTTCGTGCTGCATTCAAGTGACACTCTGAACAGAGACTTTGGTCCTGGGGCCCCGCGCTGCCACACGAAATCTGTTCCACCCACCTCAAGTTGCCGATTCTTGTTGTCCAACTCGGCACGCAGCGTTGTCAACTCCTTCGTTAAAGCGCCGTCCTGCTCGACCGCCGCCGTCTTCTTCTGCAGCAGGCTCTTAATCTCCTGCTGCTGCCCTGCCACTTTCTGCAGCAGACAGAGGAAAAGAGAAACAGCAGAATGCAAAACTGTGAAACAGGACAAAAAAAATACTGCAGAGGAAGCAACTGAGTCCAATAAGAAAGCAAAACAATCGGCAGTAAAACAGTTTATCACACACAAACGTTCATAACGTGATAAATAATTGTAGCCAAAATAATGTCATAACTATATATGTTTTTCTTTATGCACCACAAATCTGGAACAAACTTCCAAAAAACTGCCAAACAGCCGAAACACTGAGTTAATTTAAATCAAGAGTAAAAACCCACCTGTTTGGGGTTGCCTGTGAACCATCATAAATGAAACACTGACCAACATATTTGATGTGCATTAGTGATGATGAAACTTGTGACTTTGGTGTTTTTGTGATGTTTTGTTTTTGCGTTTTTATGATGTAAAGCTCTTTGAACTGCCTTATTGGTGAAACATCCTACACAAATAAAACTGATTGACTGATTTTCAATAGTTTTTTAAATCCATCCACAGTAATGAAGCTTTTCTGGTGTTTTCATTTCAGCAACTGTGCAGTTCAAATTGCTTGGCACCATGAGAACATAATACAGTAACAAATTACAAAACAATCAAGATAGATTACATTTTGTCAAATGCCATCATCAAAATCCTCAAATAAATACCCATTACAAATATTGATCAATGTTCCAGTTATTATTAATCAAAGCCAGCTGAGTTCCTCGTTTTAAAGGAACTCGGTGTTTCAGCTGTTTTGCAGATCTCCAGAAGTTTGTTCCAGTTTGTGGTGCATCGAAGCTGAATGCTGCTTCTCCATGCTTGGTTCTGGTTCTGGGGATGCAGAGCAGAACCAGAACCAGAGCCAGAAGATCTGAGAGGTTTGGAAGGTTGATACAACAGCAGCAGGTCTTTAAACTGTTCAGTGATTTATAAACTAGTGTCAGTATTTTAAAGGGAGCTACAGGGAGCCAGTGGAAGGACTTTAGAACTGGGTGATGAGCTCTAACTTGGTTTTAGTCAGAACACCAGCAGCAGCGCTCTGGATCTGTGCAGTAATCAATGCGACTAAAGATAAACGCACGGATGAGTTTCTGTATGTCCTTCTGATTAAAGGACATTAGTCCTTTAATCCTATAAATGTTCGTCAGGTGAATCTTTGGAAGAAGACTCCTTCACTTTCCTTTGACTTTTTATAAGCTTGGACGTGTTTTAAAATAGTTCACTAAGATTAAGAGACTCTGGTTGGGAAATTATATGCAGCAAAAAGTAATACTGTTCCACACAGTTAGCACCTTAAACTTTATCATTTATTCTTCTTATTCAAATTCACTCAAAATACCAATTAAAAAAGGCACAATAAGATTATTTTACTGTGAAAGTCAATATGTCATATTGCTTCTGCAACAGTAAGAATACTTTTTCTTTTCTGTTTAAATAAAAACGATTAGAAGAAGTTAGATGATAAAATACTGCTGCATGGTGAAGATGTGGCATTTTAACTTAAGGTGATCAAACTTTGAGAGTCTCATCAGCCCTTAGTGAAATTAAAAGTTCAATGAAACAGAGAAAAACTAGCATTGCTCATAAACTGGAGCACAGATAAGTAAATTTCTCAGACGTACATTTACTTACATCTTTTCCTCTTTTGTTCAGATTGACTAGTGATGCAATGATCCATCAGCCTCCTGATTAAAATACTCAAATTTCCCCTTGATCCACTCTGACCACTAGTTGTCAAGTTAAATACTGAAAAATAAAAATGATCATTTAATGCTGCAGCTCCCAGAGCTTCACCCTCGATGCATCATGCAGCCTGATGTACTTTTATGCAGAAATGGAGGTAATTGTCTAAATTTTTCACTGGATTTAGACGTTCTAACTCCATCAAGAAACCGGCAGCAGATTTCTTCTATGGTTCGTGTTGCTACATTTAATTAATGAATCAAAACTAAAAATACAAATTAGTTTGTGCAGGGCATCAATTAATCAAATGATCTGTTTTTAAAGATGTAATACTTTTTAAAAAATCAGGATTTTTTTCCACAAATGCACTCCTTGAGTTTCCATAGTCGTATGTTTGTGCGCGTGTGTGTGTGCGCGTGTGTTACAGAGCTGAAGAAAATCTAAATTGGCAGGTCAGAATCAGTATCGGCGCCTAAAAATTGGAACTGCTAATTCTCACTCATGCGTGCTAACAGAGCTACACAGAACCGTTTAATTAGCAAAGCTGAAGAGGCGGCTATAAAACAAGAGGAAAATCAGAGATGGCTTAATAATGCTATATGTCCCATTTATATTATTTTGGGAGGAGGATGGCTTCCTAACTGCATCGTCTGAAGTTCGGCGTCGGGTGGTAATCCGTGGCTTTCTGTGGGTACATCTTCTCAAATAACACAAGGCTCTGGGATGCAATTAATTGCCATCTTGAGGGAAACTGTGTCCGCATATCAAGAAAGTAGATTTAGAGTTCCCTACTACTTCTAGCTTGCAGAGGGAGGGGTTTAATAGAGATTTATACTGCAGAGCAGGATATCAATTCAAATGCTCATAATGAGATTGGCTAGAACAATTTCAACCTTAGCGGAGCTTAGTTAGGTGGAAAAAAAATGGGTACCAAAGTCGAAATATCCAGGAGAGAAAGATTAGCGTTGGAAATTTCCCAATGAAGAATAAAAATCTAAGCATATTATGTCACAAAAAGCACGAGAAAAGAAATGGAAGAAACAAGGAGACAATTCAAGATCCCATGTGGATCTAGTGGACCATCGTGTCTCCAAAGAGGAGGGAAAGAAATCTGTGAAGGATGATGAATGTCAGAGAACCAAGAGACACGGCACACAATCTCAGGTTTTACTGAGCTTTTCAAATGAAAAGAGCATCTAAAAGCACAAAAGTTGCTTTAAACTAAAAGTTCTCCATAAAGTCTCAGCACCTGCTCCCATGAGCCACTGCTATGGCTGCTAAAGAGAATAATGTCAAAAAGCACAGGCAGGCTGATGACTCCATTACGGCCCATCTCATTAAGAATGAATGGCGTTCCTCCATGAAGGACGCTAATGAAGGAGACACACAGCGGCCTCAGTGAAGGAATGATGTTAGAGCAGAATACACAACTGTCCTTATCACTGGAAATTATTAGCTGACTGCAAAAAGACAGCAGGCAGACAAACGCAGCTGGGGAGACGCATCAAAACATCTGTCAAGTCTGATTTCCAATCTAGAAACATCATTTTTTTAAATGATAGGACTAAGACAAGATGCAAAAAAAAAAACTTTGAGTGCACAAAATTTTGATTATTTATATAAAATTGCAAAAACTAATACATTTTTTTCATTTTTCCCTGCTGAACTATAAATTAAACACGCAATACTTTTAATGAAACAATTAAATTAGTCTGATTTTAGTAAAAATAAGGGATCCAGACAGATGCAAAACGAAACACGATCATAAAATGTCCTATTTTTTTTAGGTTGATTATCTTTTTTGTGCATATTTTCATCAACAAGAACAAGCAATAAGTCACACGTGTTTTATTTATTTACTAAAGTCTGGTTTTTAGTAAACATCACTAGATGTTTGTTGTTCTACTTACTACCAAATTAAATGATAGTAAAAAAGGAAACATGGTTGATTTGTGTTAGCATAATTTTTAAAAAGGCCTGGATTCAGTGAAAATTGTACCCTAACATTTACTTTTACACGTGAATCTGAACCAAGAGCCTGAGATGAATTGTGGTTGAGGGCCACGCAAACTCATCCTGAGGGTCATAAATGAGCAAATGAAATGGTTTGATTTTGCTTCAGAAGGTGAGGGAAAAAAAAGGAGCCTTTTTGTGTGATTTGTTATGTAAACTTCTGTTTTCATCTGTAGTTTCATGTCGCTGGTCATTTGCTCAACCTCAGAAACGTCAGCACAGGTTCAATCGGACTGTTCTGTACCTGTTCTAGGTCCTGGATCATGAAGTCTTTGGACTGCAGGATCTCCAGCACTTTTCTGTCCTTCATCTCGGTTTTCTGCTTCTCACTGTGAAAGAAAGTCAAGACAAAAACAACATCTTAAGATTGTTTAAAAAATAAAGAACCACTATCAAACACTTTTACTAGTTTTAGCCCTCACCACTGTGAGACTTTGGAGTTGCTCAAAACTTTGTGAATTTCCATGATCCAAATATCACCTTTTTAGTGAGTTTTGAATGAACCAAAAAAAAAAAAAAAACCTTCAGTTTGGGACCAGTTTGTTTCAACTGCTTTGGACCAATGGGAACAAACCCGTTAATTCCCAGATCCGTTGTTCCTCCTGCGCCTCCATCTCCAAGGCCTTTTCTTGTGATCAGCCTTCTCTGCTGGTCGGCGATGGAACAACAGTTTTTTTGTCCCGCGAGGGGCCCGAGCACAGGCAGGCCTAGCTGCGCTTCCTCATATACGGGGCTGTGTTCGCCATGTCCTGAGCAACCAACCAATCACTCTACACGATCCGCACAGCAAGAGGAAGGAGGGATGAATGGCAGCTCCCACTGGGCACGGGCGCTTGACTGGAGTCGACACAATTACCATGTCAATATCCTCCTGCGCACTAGATTATACAATACACATACGATCTCTAGGTGCATGTTCCCCCAGCGGTCCCGGAGGACCGGCGCACTTTGATGGGTTTCCTATGAGGCAACAGGAAACTGGAGAGGGTGTGGAGTAGAAAATGTGAGGCAGAGGAACGGGAGGAACTCTGTGCATGCTGCTGCTACACCGGGGAGGCCCAACTCCGGCCCTCAGAGCTGCTGCCCCGCATCCCGTCTCCATCACCCCGCAGTCAAACGGCTGAAGTTCATTCAGACCTGCAGAGGCCAGGCAACGACACATTCTGATTCAGGTGTGTTGGAGAAAGGATCTAAGGGTGTTTTTACACCAATAGTCCGGTAACATTTGTTACATTTCCAGCTGCTGCGGTTCTCCTTCACACTGCACTATATTAAATAAACCAAACCCTTTGAAAAGCCAGTTTCCCTCCTGGACTGTGGGGGCGCTGCACCAGTCCAGGAGGGAAACAACACAGAAACCTCTGAAGAAGACACTGAGCGCAACTTCCGTCTTCACAAAACGTAAAGAAAAACGGAGTGGTGTCAGATTTTAGCGGTTGTAAGATTTTTCGTTTGTCTTTGGTAAAAGACCAAGAGCCGTTTCTCCCACTAGAGCTAGAAACGTGCGTTAGTTTTGGCTGCTTTCACCCAGAATGCCTCCGGTCTCCGGTCCGCTTGGTGTTCACATTAGCATTCACATCGCATCAGAGTTCACTTCAACCGAGCCCAGACTGAGGTTTTTAAATGGACCAAAATTCGCATCAGAGTTCAATTGCTCATTCTCGCCTCCCCAAACGAAGCTGAGTTTCTAGTCAAACAAACAGGCGTTTGTTTAAAGTGGACGACTCTTTGAAGATAGTTGGATGATATGAATAATAGCAATCTTTAATCTTCCTTTTGGACACATAAAATATGTTTGGATTGAACTGAATCAGTGATAATCCAACATAATGAACAGGGATGTGCATTTTTAAAATAAAAAAGGTAATATTCAAAACTCTGGTTACTTGCCAGCTTCGTCGGCTTGTTGCTTTTCAAAAAGTTGCATACACTTTTTTGCTTTTATTTAATGTAAATACACACCACATTTATCAGATTTTTTACTTGTCGACAAATTTGAAAGCCATACTAAATTTCTCTTCCGGATATAAAACAGATTGAAGTTTGTGTCTGTAACGTGACAAAATGTGAAAAAGTTCCCTGGGAATGAACACGGCTGCATGGCACCGCTTTATTTGTCCAAATATGCCTGATGAGGATAGAGGAAGCCCCTCTGCGCCCGCCGACTGTTCCCATGCCACAGTTTTTCATCTGGCTTAGCCATCCAGCAAAAGAGGCCTTACTCCATCTTACGACTTATCCGGTAAAGACGAGCATTTGGCAGGAATGCTTCAGCTGTCCGGCATGAGAGCAGCGGAGGAGAAGTGTTTTCATTAAAGAGGTTTCCGTTGTTTGAACTGGGAGAGCGGGGATAAGAGGGCTTAAACCAGCATCTGCACCTGATTCCGTCATAACCCATGTAGGTGCTTTAAAAAAAAAAAAAAAAAAAAAAAAAAGAAAAACTTTCACACACATTTTTCGTGGCTTGTGAGATAGAGTAACGTTGAGCTGTGAAAGATGAAGCCACTCACCGCTCCACCACCAAACTGACGGCCTGGGTCAAGTCCGGATTTGCCACTTGCAGCCGTTTCCACAGAGACCACACAAACTCCTTGTCTGCCTGCAAAGCAATCACGGAAATTTATTTTTTTTTTTTTATTGAGAGATATATATCATTATTTGGGTGTCAACTAATGATTATTTTAGTAACCCACTATTCTGCAAATTGATCAGATAAAAAAAATGTCACATTCAGTAGATTTTTCATTCACTTAAGTCTTTTTTGTACATCATCAGAAACATTAAAAGATGAAGATAAAATAATAATTCAATTCCATTTTTAAATAAGAAAATAAACATTTTATTGCCTAAAATGTAACATAGCATTATTTTAGTGAACGCTTTGTAGCACATAATCTGCAGCTAAAAAAATACTTCTAACATCAACAGTTCAGTCTTTTCTGTTTGACTTGACACCAATACAGCGTTGGGCTGATGTGGTGATTATTTTTTTCAATCAATTCATTAACAATCGGATCGCAAAAGGTGCTTAATAGGATATATTTCATCCAGATTTAGCTAATTTGCCATTTGACAAGTTCTGGAAGCAACATAATTAGAGACAAAGGGGTTTTTAAAATCTTAAATATGAAATATGTATATATTATGTACAGTTTTGGCTTAATTACTGTTGTTTTTTAAACAAATAACCTTTTTTGAGTCTTTCTACTTCAATTAACAATTCATTGATTTCTAAATAAGTTGACAATTATTTTAATAATCGATTCATCACAATTGACACGGTTAATTGTTTCAGTTCTGACAGCTATGATTAGGACGATATGGTCTGATAATTTTATCGCAATATTTTGTGACATAATTGTGATTATGATAAGGATCATGTTAAAAAAAGCTACTTTTTACTTATTTTTTAGATAACTATTTTGCTGTGACTGCATGGCACAGAATTAATTGTGCCACAAACACAAACATTATCATTAAGAGTGTGATTTATATCGCCAAACATATTCATATTTTTAAATTTACCGATACTCCTGTGGAACAAACTGTGGAAAAAATTGCAAAAATAACATTTTTGTCCATATTTTCAGTTTGGAGATCTGAAATCTAAAATAAATCAAAATTCTCCCCACAACAGGACATTTTTTTTTACAATAAATGATAAACGATGCGATAAATACCTCACCCTAATTACAATACATTATATGACGACTTTAATCAGCCTGTCAAAGAAAAATCAGCTGCACATCAGAGCTTTTCTGGCTGGGAAAAAAAATAAGAGATAAAAGATTAACCAGGACGCTCATTGGCATTAGCATATGACAGTAGGGAAGTCGATCAATTATTTAAACAACTTGTACAAAACAGTTTCTCATCCGGCCTGCCCGCTCTAATCATGCGCCTCTCTTTGCAGCGGTCTGCATCGCTGAGATGTGACCTTCGACTCGCGGGGAGCGACTTGACACTTGTCATTATGAAGTATTTATGACTGCTGGGGATCCGAATCAAAACGCGGCGGCCCGCCTCGTGTTTTCCACCAAACTCGGAGCTGATGTCGGGGAGAAAAGTCATGAAACGCATCTCCAATTCAGACTGTCGTCCCGGTTTCTCCAAACACTTTTCAGGCAATGCTACGTCTAATGAGCGACATCTAAAAAGTACATTTGGCTTTAAAAGACGGAATTATACCAAATCGACATGATATAAAAATCATCTGATAAATTATGTTCACATCATAAAAGCCGTCCCTCCCACTGGAATCTACTGGTCTCCAATTAGTACATGAATTTCAAGCCCCTTCTCAAAAAGTGTCTAATCAATTATTTAGTAAAATGGCAGCGTCAGACCTTGATAAGGCCATGAGCTGAACACATAAAGAGGAAGGACTGTGATGTAGATCTCTGAATCTGTATGTATTCACGATGTGGGGGGGGTGGGGGTAGAAAGGAGGGTTCTCACTAAATCAACACTGGAACGCAGCTAATGATTAAATTAGGCGGCCTGGTTTACACCGCCTGCCTGGCCTTTGGCTGCCATTAACCGTTCGGCTGACAAGTGTTCAGCGAGGACCCTCATCAAGCGCCCTCCTCTGCCGTATGCGCGCTTAAAGATACATTCAATGAGTGTTTGATGATGGCATGAATTATTCATCCTGGATCTGGAATCCTGGAACACCATGGGCTAAACATACCAGAGAGAGCCACTGCGATTCAGCGCGTATTAGGAAAATTAGCTGGCTCGGGCCGGAACGTTTGCCAGCTGACAGACGAGACTCTTTGTAGTTAATGGCCGTCCTGAACCGCGTCATGCCCGAGACTTAGCACATCAGTGGTATTCAAATGTCACTATTTAAAAATGTACACTGCACATCTTAGGGCTGTTATTGGATAAACAGAATCGCTGATAGTCTGCTCTGTCCGGAAGAGACCACCAACCATGGAGGGTCTCCGTGCCAGGCTGCAGCGCTGAGGTCAACAATGTTCGGCGCAGATGAATAAACGGCATCACAGTTCAGACAGGTGAAAGAGAAATGCTTCCTCGTTTCTGTGCACCAATCGGAAGCAGCATGGTAACCAAGGTTACTATAGTTAACTAAAACTAACAAAAACTGAAACAAAAATTTACTGAAAATAAATAAAAACTGTAATTAATAGAAAAAAAACTATAATTAACAGAAACTGTATCCTTTGTTTTCGTGTTTATGAATGTATTGATTAGCCTTCCGCAGCAGTTTACATCCGATCTCTGCAAATCTCGGCGCTTCAGGGCCACGATTTGGGCCTGGACAGTTTGTCTGAAATCTGATCAAAACCAGCAAGAAAATCATTTCAAGCAGCAAATAAGTAAAAATAAAAATGAGGGAGGTGCAGTGGCCCAATCAAAGTCCAGGCCTTAATCCGTCTGAATTGGTGCAAGTTAAAGGGGTCTCAGAGACTCAGTGAACCAAAGTTCATTGATCTCCTTATGATCCTTCTTTGGTGAAGAAGGATCATAATGAGAAACGTCCCGATGAAGGCTGATCGAAATGACAAGTTTTGCTCCGTTTGGTTCGGGCTGGATTATCCGTATCTCTTCTGTATCCTAATATCTTTAATATAAAGGTGAAACTGTATGAAGTAGTGACGAGAGGCATTTTGTATATTTACTTTTCCCAATATGTTTGTGACTGTATTTACTGTAGACATGTGCTGAAACCTGGGTGGAGTGTTGTTTTTATGGTTAAAAATCCTCACAAGAGACACTTTGCATGTGAACAAGAAGTGCAGATGCAGCACTAACTGTTTTGCACAGGTTTAAGTGATGATACACCAATCGATCTACAAGTGTTCAACATCCCCAGATCTCCCCTAGATCAGCTCTGACCTGTAATCAACTGGAGAAACACCAAAAAGAAATCTGAATTTTTTTATGTTGTGATCACTGAATCCTTAAAAGCAGAAAACTCCCACATTTTTCAGTTTGTAAACACATCAATAAACAGCATGTTTTCTGATTCGCTGCGTTTTCAGCTCTGTATGAAACAGGTAAAGGTCCCTCTGTTGAATTCAAATCTGCTATATTTACCAAAGAACCTGATATTTTCCTTTACATAAAGTACATGAAGGGAAAAACTGTAGAAAACAGCAAACTAAAGCCACAAAACACAACATGTGTTCTTAAGTTAGAATGGCTTACATTAGACAATTACTTTCTAAACTTTAGGTAAATTCCCAGTTTTATTAATAATAAAATATTATTGTAAATAAAGATGTCAAAGCAGAAAAGGAGGACAGAATATTTCCCCCGCTCAATTTATTGTATATAAAAAAACATAAATTTATTACTTAAACCTAAGATTTTCCTTAAATCAGAAAGAAGTCTTTAAGTATTTGAAGTTTTTATACATAAGCTAGTAATGGGATGAAACTACATGTATTGTGGCACTAATATCCTCCCTAAAGTAAAGAGAAAATGTCTCTTTAAAGCATCTGACTCTGCATTGATTCACTTATGAAAAATCTGACTTGGTCCAACAAATTACAGAAGGAACCAGCAAGATTCTTGAAGTTAAGGACAGAGATTAAAATGTGTGCTTCTGTGCTGGGTCTCCTCTTAAGGCCAGCTGACGTGCCAGTCTGTCTACCTGTAGACGAAGACATGCTGGGTCACTTCACTCCTGCTGTTAGACACCACCTGGTGGTGAGAATGCAGGGAATCCTCCAATCACCGGCTCACAAAGTGAAAACAAAAGTTCATCAAGAGATGCCCATCAACATTTATTTTACTTTTTACTGAAATAAATGAGCAGGGGTCTGCAACCTGTGGCTCTTTGGCTCGTTCACAATTTGTCTTTTAATAATTTGGCAAAAAGTCCAGAACCGATTTTGTTTTCATGTAGACATACAATAAAATGCAGATTTTAGCTATTTTTAGTTGTTTTTTTTCCCCATGGAATAAATCCTGTCTTAAATTTCTACAAAAATGATGAAAGTATTACTAATATTTGTTATTGTTTTCTAATCATTACACTTTTTTTGCTTAAATTGTTGTCCACAAATGTCAGCATCTCAGAGAAGAAAATGCATCAATCCTCTTTTCCTAAATGTTTACATTGTTCTTACTTTAAGACCTAAACACAGAAATAAAATGACAGTTCTTTAAAAATTACCACATATTTCCATATAGTAGACATTAATTTAAAATGTTTAAATTGTCTTTTCTTGAAAGGTTATGAAACATTTGTGGCTCTAAATGAGATCTTTAGTCTGTAAAGGTTGCAGACCCCTGATCTAGGTGTTGGAGAACATTTGGTTTCTCTACTAATCCAACTGTGTTGATGGCATTTGCACAATTTTGGACAAAACAAAAAAATTCTTTCTGTACTACTCTATGTGATCTTTAGTCTTTTGAGCACTTTTAATTGTGTCTGTTGTGCCCTCAAACTAAGGTTCAATATATAACTGGCATGCAAAGTGTCCATTTATATATTTTAGTGGGGAATTTGTCAGGTTATTTTATACATAAAACATAATGTCAGTTATGTTATGAAGAGGTTTCTTCCTGTTTTTCCTCTCCGCCGTCGCTAAATGCATGCTGACTATGAGGGGATTGCTGAATAATAAATTAAACTTAATGCGGTGACATTTCTTGTTAATTGGTGCTTTATACATGAATTGAGTAGTTCAATTATCTCCAAGTATATAAAACTTTGGAAACATTTGTAATAACCGCGGAAATGAGTGTAAGAAAAATAGAAAAGAAGGCAAAATTATATATTTTTCCTTCTTGACAGCAGACGCTACATTAGAGTCGTATGTATGTATATGTAGACATACCTGACACTGAATTAACTCCTCTGATAAATTCTTCACCTCCTCCTCCAGAACCAGGACGCGACTGGTCTCGTGTGAGCACATTTTGGGCCGACCAATGAAAGAAAATAAAACCAACCAACTAGAAAAAGCTACTTGGCATCCTACGATGCTACGTTGGCTAACTCAGCTAACGTTAGCCTCCTAACGGTCATATTTACAGTTTAGTAGCGTGACGTCATCGCAACGGCCAGCCTTAAAACAATGCTAAAATGCCCCATGTATTTATCTTCTAACAACTCTGAATATCCTCTCTCGCTTTGAAGGTGAATGAAACTTTCCTGAACGCCCCCCCACTGGCAGTAACCACGACGACGAGTTCTTCCTTTCAAACCGGCCCGCTGTTTTCCGTTTCCGTTTCACTTCACAACGGCGCACACTCCATTTAAACGCCGGCGCGGCTAACGGCGCACCGAACAGGTGGAGTTTGTACAGTTTATGATGCTTTGACAAATTATGGCTGTTGCGAAGTCAGAATTGAAGTTTAGTAAATGTTATTGGTATTTCAGGCTGTATAATACCCACTAGATGGTTTTTGTTTTAGTATTTATTCTGACACATCAACTCTGAAAAATCTTGTCAGAGATGTTGTCATAACAACACAAGAGAGATGCTGTTAGGATACTGAAACATTGGGGCATAATGAATATAAATCACAATCAGCTTTCTCACCGAGCATTAACGTTTGTACACACAAACAAGGAATTTGACTTCAGTTTGTGTTGCTCCCAGAAAAACAAATACATAATACATTCAGCAGAGATTTGTTAATATGAATAAATTCTAAAGCTAAGTGACTTACACTTTCTGTTTTCAGGGGAGCTTTTATTATACATCTTCTTTTTTTTTTTCAATATTACTTTGAGGCTTGAAGTTAATAAAAGTGACACTTTGAATTTGGCTCAGATTCTCCAATAAATGAAGCATGCTGTTCTTTGATTTACCACTGGCTTTGTTCTTAATTGACAGGCTCCGCCTCCATAGGAAGTAGAGCAAAACTCTGACAACCAAACAGTGTTCTAATGGCAAAAGTAGTGGAAATCAATGCCTTGAGTCATGTTTGTCTTACTGGCCAAAACAGAGGCAAATACGACAGGAAAGACAATCCTCCAAGGCGTCGTACGTCAGGTCTGTAAGGTTATTTGTGGGAAACAATGGAGAAATCAACATTAAAACCCAAAAATTGTGTAGCCAGGGGAAGAATGAGAGATAAAAGTCTCACTGGGTGAGCGTGTGAAAGCTGTCGGATGCATTTTGCATGTACAAAGTGGGTGAGTACTGACTTAAATAATACCAGTTTGTGCAAATCTGCCTTCAGGAAATGCTTAAAAATAAACATTAGCATAAAAAGGTGCTTAAATGTAAATACCGCATTTACTAAAGCGCATGTTTTCATGCTGCCGCGGCGCTACCATTGGAATTTACACTCATAAAATCAAGCATAGCTATCAATAAGTGTCGTTATGACAAGAAATGGGATGTTTACTACTGGTTACCTTCAATCACAGATTCATTCAACTGGACAGAAGGTCGGCTGCAGGCCTCGACCCATCTCTGGCATTATTCCAGATTCCTTTGGGTTTTTGAATTGTAATAAATAGTATTCCGTCCTCTAAGTGCTCTGGCTAAAGGTTGTAGGGATTACATGTTCCACACTGACAACATTGGACCATGATTTCCTGTTGTTTTCTTTGAAATCTTTAAAACCGCAGCCGTTAACATAACAAACCTAACGAGGTTCAGCTCCTTCAGAAAAGGGGCATGTACTTCGGGACAAATGGCAACCGCTGATTGGTCAGTTGCACAGGTGGCGTCATGATCAACACTATTGTCCCGTATTCTTTTTAACTTAAGGAGACAATAAATACAACCAAAACGTTATTTGAGGGAGTAATGTAACATAAATTTCCACATAAAATGTCGCCTATAAAATTTTACAAATAAAACCTCCTGCTCTACAGTTAGGCTGCACACATCAGTCTTCATCTTTCAGAGGAATAACAGTAAGAAAAGATATGATGCTGATTTTTATCCAAACACATTTATTTCTTTAGTCTTAACCCCTCTAACACCTTACACTGGTATATTTTGGCCCATAAATTAGTTTCTTTTCTTCTGAAGAGCAACAGAGGCCTTTTGACGTCCTTATTTTGGTGGTGAGTCAAGACAACAATGCTACGTTGTGCGGCTAATGCATTTAACTGTCCGTCCAGATTTGGTGCACGGGGCTGGAGAGGAAAATGAAGAAATATGATGACTGCCGCTGCTTCTGAGTCTGACAAATGTTGGTTCGGCCTCGCTGCTACACAAACACACACAAATGGACGAAAAGAGACTAAATCCAATTGACTTAGCATGATTAGGCTGCCTTTCATTAGGATCCTCATTTGCAGGGCCAATTTCAGAGGCAGTAGACCGGCACATAATGCACAACATCTGCCTCCCCTTGTTCCTTGTTCAGATACATGAACGCATGGAAGCTAAGAATGAGCCTCTATCACTCCTCATGCACCTGCATAACCCAGTCCGTGTGTCTCCTCTCACTGCCCAGAATATACAAACTCTATCTTTTACTATATTTATTTCTAAAATGGAGCAAAAATAAAATTTTGTTCCCTCCAAATATTGGAGTTTATTCACTCGATGTATAAAATGAACAAACTGTGAAAAGTGAGTAAGAAGAACAAATTGTATATAAATCTGGCCCTTTCGCAATAACTACAAAATACATTTTAATATTATTATACATTAAATTAACAATATGAGTTCCGATAAAAATTTTATTTTAGGATTTTTTTTAACATGTTTTGAATTGACTTATAGTCAAGCATTTCTCAACTCTTCTCTCAAACTGCTCCATAATTTCACTCTGTGCAGCAAAATGTACATTTGTTTTAAAGTAGTACGCAAAGTTTTACTTTTGAAATCCTACTTCCTTCTGTTATTTCTGTCACTTGCACTTAAGACAAATAACTTCTGTAACGTGACTTATACCATTTTTAACTTGACAAAATTCCTTAGTTTCAAGATATTTGATTGAATAAACAATTTATTAACTATCGTCTAGTATTCACTTTAAATAAAATTTAGTATTTTCTGTTCTTTTTCAGTTTTTTTGTGTCACAAACACAAACAAAGGCTTAATGTTGGTTTTATATGTATAAAATAACTCATTTATCAGATTTAGGGGAAATTCACTACTTTTTATGAGAAAGAAGTTGCAATTTATTTAGTAATAGAACTTGTTACATACATTTCTTTTTAAGTGCATTTAGACTTGTGCTGCACTCAAATACATAGCACTATAGACATTTTATTAATCTTTTTCTGGGTGTAGTTCATATAATATGTGAAAATAACAGGATGTAATTATGGTAAAGAAAACACAAGCTTTTCCTTCATCTTCTGACAACAGATCACAAATTAGTACAGTTCACATTTACACGTCAATGCAAATTAAAATCAGAAAGTTGCTCTGAATGCGACTCCTCCCTAATGCAGTCATCGTGTTACCATGTTCACAAAGAACTGCATCTGGTGGGCGTGTTTCATAGGTACGTTAAAAAAAAAAACTAAACTAACTGAACCTTCGGAGGATGTAATGGGGAGAGGAACGACACAAAAACACAGCAGGACCAAACAAAGCAACTCCAAATGTGCTTCTTATTAAAACAAGAGTGTGATTGAAACAGCAAAGTGCAGCTGGAACTAAAATCACTAAAATTCCTCCCTTGAGAAAGCTGGCAGCATAAAATGATCCCGCCCTGACTATCCCCACTTTCAACATCCAATCTGTGTAATCTGACCACTTAGACACTTACAGCTACTGCAGCAGACATGCTCCGCCATGTTTTGACAGCACATTTTGCTCTCTCCTCTGTCTGAAGCAGCATTACCTCCCTATGTCAGGTGTTTGTTGTCTGTCCCACTAATGACAGATTAATCCACATATAAGCTCGTTTGAAACCCACATAAATGTCAGGTCTCAGCCCAGGAGTCTTTCACGCCATCCCAGTGCTTCCTGTATGAACCATTAAAAAGATACTTTTCACACATGGATTTCAGCTCTAATGGTACTTGATTCAGCTTTTTGTTTTTAAACAATTGTTTTTAAAATTCTCTCAGAAAATCTAATCTTGATGTACACTGTGTTCCCACTCCCATTAACACCCAGATTTCTGTTATGAGAAAATTAAAAGCCCTGCAAAATTTTGTCAACATTATGAACATTAATATAGAGGACCAAGAGGGAGAAAATTAAACAAATAAAATATAAATAAATCATCAATTAAATGTATGATGAAACAAATATGGATGGATGGATCAAACAGACAGCTGGAAATATTTAATATCTTTGAATTCTTCAGATTGAATCTTTTAAAAGTACTTTTCATACATTTTTTAAATTTTAATAAATATTGCCTTAAAACTTCAGATGGTTTGGTGCACAGATCCAGACGTTTCCAAACCCAAAGCCATTTCACTTCACCTCAGTTCCCTATCAAAATGTCTGATATTTGTGAAAGGTGGAAACAGGATAGATGGATAGAAGAGTGAACAGTGAAGTTATGGTAACTTAATTTCTTTATTAGGATGAAATATTGGGTTCTACTCTGTTTTTCTGCTTACAGAACAACATGAGCCTCAGAGCCACAGAACCGAGAGCAGAGCAGATGTAAACTGGCCTCCTGCATCCGCAAAGAGCCTTGAAACAAGATGGCTCCTGCAGAGACGGTCCCAATAAGCATGCTCCTCTCACTCCTGTTCTGCCTCGCTGAAGTTCAAGCACTCTGCAGCGTCTAATCTACCAGGGGAAGGAGTGACACAGGATTGTGATCATGCAAATTCACCTTCATGAAAAATTCAGGAGCCAAATGACAAGCCTTGGTGTGTCAACACTGACAGAGGAAGGGAGAGAGGGGAGAAAAACATGACACTCCACAGAGAATTGGGAAAGCGCCGTCTCCGCCCGCTGCCTCAGGTAAGCGGGGGTATTATCCGGAGCTCTGATGCACCTGGAAAACACAGCAGACGACAGTAGCTACTGAAGAGTCCCCAGTTTTAAAGGAACACTGATTGTACAAATGCCAGCTGGGATGTGAAAGCTGCGCAGCGTTTAGCAGAACAAGCATCCTCCTACATGGGAACGAGGCAGGCTCCAACATGCCACCGTTTTACGGCGAGGCTTTGAGTGGAGTCACTTTGTAGCGTGGCTGACGGCTCTATTTATCGAGCTGTGGAGTGGGATTAGACTGTAACGAGATGTTGTCACATTAGCTGCACTTCTATTGCAAATGTGCCTAAAACTGTGGTTGAAAAAGACAACATTGCATTAAATATGTTTCCATGAAATAAGAAACGCATTTAAAATCACAAGTGTATGAGTTTGTTCACTGGATAAATCATTAAAAATCCCCCCATGCCATCATCCTCCAACTGCTTCCTGTTGTCGTCTTCTTTGTGATTTCCATCAGTAGTAACATCCAGTTGTTGATCACTAACAGCTGAGTTTTCATTACAAATATCGGCAAACTTTTGTCAAATATGGCCAAAAATGTATTTTTTAAATAAAAAACAAGTTTTTTTTTAAACTGGTGTGTTCCCATGTAATAAACTTATTTTGGAAGTTTCAGATTAAGCAGCTATATATGATGACATACTAGGGCAACTGTAGACAGAAAAAGGGAGTAAATTTCCACCAAAAACCCCAGAAATTTTGAAATTAAATGATTAATTTGTATTAAAAAGTCTTGGAAATTTCTAAGATCCCAAAAACCTTTACACTTTTGTAAATCAGAATATTTCCAAAATTAAAAGAACTGAGAATATTTCCAAGTTTTTTCTAGAAAGATTGATCAATTAATCTCAAAGTTTCTGACTTTTTTCCTGCAAATTTTTTTTGTGTGTGTTTTCAAACGTTTGCTTTTTAGCATCTTAGAAATCCCCAAGACAATTTAAAATTAAATTTCTAAATAAAATTAATCTAAAAATTTCTGACTGTTTTCTTGCAAATTTTCCAATGTTTAATCTCAGAAATTTCCAAGTTTTTTTTTTAGAACATTTTTAAGATTAATCTAAAAATGTCTGAGCTTTTGGCGGATATCTGTGTACGATGACTCTGAGGCGGTCAATGGAAGCGCAGCTACTGTGTGTCTTTTGAAACTGAAGTTGCCTCAGCAAAAGGGCACTCTGAATTTGTGTTGAAGTGATGAACCGTGTCTGTACAGATTTCCATTGGGTGGTTGCCCTCAGGAGGAAATCTGGAATCTGTGGGAGAATTGTCAGCCGCTGTTGACCTCGGACATGAACCATCCTCATGTTGAATCCTGTGAGACCTCAGACAGGCTTGCCAAACCCCTGGGACAGAGAGGCCATTGATTACCTTCTCCTCCACCGTTCCCGCCTCTAAACACACAGTGGAGCTCAAATCGTTCCCTCGTTGCGAAGCTTCATCTCTGCAACTGCCATTTCTGTTTTCACATGACGGTAATAACCTTTCTCCTCAAACCCCAACGAGACGATGCGGACCTTCTCTCCGACTCCCATCTGATGACCTTCTGGTCCCCTCCTCAACCGGCGAGCGCCCTCATAAAGGAGGAATTGATCCGAGAGGTCACATGGATGTGTATGTGACTGTGTTTTTGTTATCCGTGAACTGCGGGGCCACGCTGACTAACAGTTCACTCACCTAGAGTGCCATCCGGGCCCCAGTCGGCCCCCTCCACCGATGTGTGGGAACAAGGAGTCAGACTATTTCCCTCGGGCTCCGGCTGGAGCGCTTGTCCTTTACTTGGTGAAAGGGTAAATTAAGGTGGTGAGGTTGTATTTAAGTTCATATTTCCCCTGAGTATGTGAAAGGAGACCAAGGACATGGGACATTGATCGCCCTGAGTAAATGTTGTCCACTTGGAAAACAGCTTTTAGATGAGAAAAGTATTTGTCTTACTTACTGCGCCAGAGCTTCCCTCAATAAGAGTTTGAAGGGATCAAAGTGAGAAAATGACAGAGAGGTTCTGCATCACAGAAAAGCTTTTATCTCAAACGGTGGCATCGGAAATCAAGTTTTTATCTCATTATTGTTTAAAGATCTACTTCCATCACTCAGTTCTTGTTACTTTGCTTTCATTAGACGCCCCAAGGTGGGAGATTGTGAATCATCCCTCATTCTGACTTCAGTTCAGCTCAGTCAGGTTTTCTTTAGGTTTCAGGTCTGAGGACCACATAATCACGGAAAAAAAGCCTGATTTTGTTTCTGGTAAATAATTTCCACCAGATTTTTATTCAAAATGTTCTGATATTTCAGAGTTGGTGATTTTGTTCATGCTAGCAACTTTCTTGCATTGTAGAAACTCCACCAACCCACCAGGAAGTGTCTGCTGCCCAAAACACAGTTTGTGTTTGTGATGGTAGGAGGAGTGGCATGTAAAGTACATCTAATGGTTGCTATGGAAACTTTGGAAATGTTTTCTCCTCCCACTTTTCCAGCGTCATCTGTCTCTGCTCTGGTCATTTTAAACTTTTTACTTTACTGACTTCAGATCTCAGTAATTTTCTGTGAATTGTAAATTCCTTCCATTTCCTGACAGATGAAGATCAACACACGTCTCCCTTACATAAAGAGGATATTCCCAGGTCTTTCCCATTTTGAAGAGCGGCTAAATGAAATGGACTCTGTGTCATGTTGTAGTAACATCCCAAGAAGAAACAAAAAGTAATGGATTCCTGATTAAAAGCTCATGGACTCTGTGTTTAACCCTGAAAGTTCAAAATATGAATTGAAATTCTTTACTTGTGATTACTTTGCAAAATTTGTTTAATGTGGAAACTTGGTAAAGAAAAATAAATGACTACTATTTCACTGTGTGTGCAGGATTGTTTATTTTTATGTGAAGTAAATTGCGTCTTCTCCATTACAAACAGATGCAATGGGGTCCACACTTCTGCTCATCCGATACGCCGCTAATTGCAGAGCTAATTTTTGATTAGCGCTTTAGCTAACTTTGAAGCACTTAGCACAATTATTCACCCTGGATTTTTATTTATTTATGTTTTGGGATACACTCTAAAGCGCTAATCTTCTTGGCTGTTTTTTAAAACTCTGCCATAGAGCAGAGCTTCTACTATGAAACTATATTGTCTTTAAAATGTGACGTTTGTAAAACTAGCGTCAAATATTAGTCTTGTTATAGATTAATATTTGACGCAGTAAATAAGTCAGTAAAGGATATCAGGCAGAAGGAATTAATAGACTTCAAACCTAAGAATAACCTCTGTTTCATGGTTTTTGTGTGTAAAGAAGAGTGAAATCTGAACCATTTCATGGTGCGACTCGCGTATCGATTAACCCAGAAGCCCATCTGCTCTGTTAAGACAGATGACTCAACACAGCAGCACAAACACACAGCGGTTGACCTTAAACACAGCATCTCTGACAGGTCTTTCTGCCATTTCTGTGCTCTTAATAAGTCAACACGTGTGCAATAAGCCAATACGGTGTAATTACTGGCCCTGCTGCTTTATTAAACTTGCAACAGGCTGCTAAAGATCTGTGATTCTGATAGTAAAAAGCTAAAACAGTGTTATCACAAACTTTGTACTCGGTTTGTAACATCAAACTCCTTTAAGTAGAAAGTATGGAGGCATAAAAGTTTGAAATCAGGCTACTTTAATTGAAGATTAATTTATTTTAAGGCTCTTTATTAAGCCTGTCATGAAACCAAAATTTTCTGGACGCCAGAAGTTATCGCGATGAACGATAATATTGTTGATTTGAGACCATTTTACAAGTAATATAATGGTAATGGGATACAAATTCAAGAGCACATTCTGAAAATTCATTAAACTTTAAATTCTACTGACCATGTAACACTGGAATTAAGTATCCAAAAATAAACAAATCAAATCTATGTGGTGAAAACTGAAACATTGTAAAACATCTGAAACACTGAGTTCCTTTAAATCTGGACTAAAAAAACCACCTGTTTAGTTTAATTTGAACCATAACTAACGAAACACAAAACAACATTTTGATGTGAGATGTAATATTTCATCTGGTGACTGTGTTTTATGACTTTGTATTTGTGTGCTTTTATAATGTAAAGCACTTTGAGCAGCCTGGTTGCTGAAATGTACTTTACAAATAAACTTGACTGATTGATTGGTTGATCAATAGAAATATTAAATAAAATGAATCGCAAAGTCTCCTTCTAGTTGAGACCAAAACACCAGACTGAAGACTTTTGTCATCCAGGTTTTGGTAGAAAGAGAGAAAAGAGCAAAACGATAAATCTTTAGACAACCTAATAAATGTGTCAAAGCTTCAGCATCACAGCTAAATAGAAACATGTCATGATTTAAACTTAAACTGTATCGCAGCAGTCAAAGTCATTACGAAAAGCTTGTTTCCTTCTTAAATCATCTTTTAAAGGCGTTTTGTTTGTTGCTCACATAAGTATGTAATACCTCATTTAATTAGCAGCCTAAGCCCTCTGACAAACAGGCATATGGTCCTCGCTCTCCCACGGCCTTGGCCAACAAATGAATATGCATATCCTGGGACTTCCAGTAGCTTGTTACTCTGGAATGAATTCTACACAAGCCTAATCCCTGATCTATTATTTACCCCTTGACCAAACATGCAAGTGGGGCTTCCAGACGCTTGACTTGATAGAAATGACTGCCAAGGGACTCGGCTGCCTCTCACCCAAGTGGAAGAGCCAGACTGAGGCAGAGGAGCACAGAATGTTCCACACAAGCCCTTCAAGTCATCACTCCGGAGATGTCTCAGTCAAACGTTGAGCAAATCCTCGTAAAAACAAGCACACTATGAAAGTTTAATGAAGGCCTCATTTCTGTGGGATCTGGGAAATGAGTGTCACATCCGCGCTGAAGATGGAAACGCTTCCTCGCTGCATAAATGTGGACCCTGTGACAGCAGGAAACACACAGACGGTGCTTAAATGAATGCAAATACGGAGCAGATTCAGGTAATCTGAGGCAGGGAAAGAGTCTCACCTCTGTCTGAAAATCACAATTCATTGGTGGCTGTATTAGGCACCCCCTGCCTGCGCCATATTGGACTTCATGTTACTCTCAGAAATACCTGAAATCGAGTCAAGTTTATACGCACAGCACATTTCAAAATGCTTTATGTCATAAAAGCATCATACAGTTATCAGTTATGAAACAAGCAATAAACATTGCATTTTGTTAGATGTCAATAAATATCAAATATATTTATCAATATTTCAGTTATTACAAATAAAAACAAACTCTAAACAGCTTTGATTTAAAGGAACTCAATGTTTCGGCTGTTTTTCAGTTTTCCTGAAGTTTATTTCCAGATAAACTGAATCTTTAGGTCGGAAGCTAATGTGTGTTGCACATTTCAGCAAAAAGGCAATTCAAAGGGATTTTACACTATAAAACATCACTGTCACCAATTACGAAACAAGCAATAAACTTTACAGTTTGTCAAATGATTTCGTCAAGCAAATACACATTAAATCTGTAGATCAACGTTCCAGTTATTATGCTTCATCTCTACAGGGGGATTTTTAGCCTTAATTTAAAGGAACTTTAATTTAAGTTCCTTTAAATTACATTTGCGGTTTTTTGGAAGTTTGTTTTGGAGTTGTGGTGCATAGAAGCTGAACGCTGAATTCTCAGCTCCTCCTTGCCGTTTCCTGAGGAGACGCTGCTGCAGTAATCAGATAAAAGCATGGATGAGTTCCTCTAGATCATGCTGGAACATTCGTCCTTTATTTATGGAAATGTTCTTCAGATGTGACGGTCTCCGTTAAAAACAGCCAGAAAATCGGACATTACCAATCTCTTTTTAACGTTGTCCGACGATGAAAGTAAAATAAATGGCCCTCTGACCTAACAAATGTATTACCATTTAAAAATAAAAGATTGAAAACACAAAACTTTGGTTTGTTGACAATCCATACAGCCTTTTTTTCAGTAATACATAAGAAATTATCACTGATTGGCTGGTTCCCATGATGCATTCAAACAGCAGGTCAGCATAACTTATTAAATTTTAGGAAAATTTTCAGACGTTTTCATTATAATTCCAGAAAAAATGTCATAAACTGCCAAAGTTGATCAGAAAATGTTCTGACTGTCCAAACCTTTCGCTACAAAATGTTTTGCACTGAGTTTTTCCCCAACATATTGCGGTGGCATAATTTTCAGTGTTATGTCTGACAGGAGTGAATCTAATGATGATTTAGGCCATGGGATGTTTGATGAACGGACCGACAGGGTGGCCACACGTCTGGCTTCAGTGTCTGTTTGACTGCTGTGATCTTGTTTTGTTTATCATGTTGGTTTTGTGTTTGGATCATTTTGGTTCGTGTTAATTTTTGGTTTCCACACTCGTTCCTTCGTGGCGAAACTCTGTGTCACAGTTGGAGTAAAGAATGACCCAAGTACAGAGAGTTATGCAGCAAAGCAAAAAATTTTTTATAAAAAATAAACAAAGAAAGCTTACAAAGACTGCTTGAAGACTCAGACTTGGGCTAGGAATGAGAAGCTAACAAACAACAGAAACAGAGACGGAAGAGCCAGCGAGGACTAAGGCAATCTGGAGAGCTTAAATACTGAGGAAGTGATAGAAGGAGCTAATTACAGGTGAGTGGATGCAGCTGGAAAAGGAAACAGGTAAGGGAAAATAAGGAAATGATGAACAGCTGGGAAGAGTCACGGGTAGACCTCAGTGGAGTTTAACGGCCAGAAAATCATATATTTCTTATGTATGTATGACAATAAAGTCATACTATTAGTAAAATAAAGATGCAATATTAGCAGAAGGAAGTCATAAAATTACTGGGACAAAGTCATTTTAATGAGAGCAGAACTATATGTAAACCAGATATATAGCTATTTCTGGTAATATTATGACTTATTATTTATTTTTGTTAGAAACTGTGGTGTACTCACTTTTAACCCAGGAAAGGAATTAGATTAGTCACTCTTTAGCTTATATTTTAGAAACTGTAGAGTACTCACTATTTAGATGCGGCGAGACTCCTATTATTGCAACCCAGAAAAGGAATTAGAACGAACTTAGAGTCCAGAAAAAATTCTTCCAGAACAGAAACATTTAGTTTTTATTATTACTTAGAAACTGTGGAGTTCTCGTTACTTTTACAAATTTAGAGCACACTTAGAAAGTCCAGAGAATACTTACACTTATCTAGCAACCCAGGACAGGGATTAGACTTGGAACCCAGAAAAACTGTCTTAGCAACTACTTTTTAGACTCCTATTCTTCCAACCCAGAAAAGGAATTAAACCAGAGGATACTTATTTATACTTATACTGATCTACCAACCCTGAATATATCTAGTTTATTACTTTTTTCATCTTTTGCTCTTTCCTTTGGCTTGTTATTTTGTTTGCATTTCTTTTTAAATCCTGTAAAGCACTTCGTATTGCCTTGTTGCTGAAAATGTGCAATATAAATAAAATTACCTTTACCTTTACGTTATTAATATTATGGTCTATTACAACTTTTTTTGTGTATTATTACAGCTTTATTCTCACATTCTGAATTTATTCTTGCATTTTTTCGACTTCATTGTCGTATGACCTTATTCTCGTAAATTACATTTTTTCCTACTTCTCCATTACAGGCAGAGGGTGAAGAGAAAAATAAACAAAGAGAATGAAAAAGGGTCAAAAAACTGAATCTATAATACAAACGGTAAACGGTAATCTGAAGAAACAAATCCAAAACACAAACAATGAGACTAATAAATGAGGACATGAGATAAACCAAAAATGGTGAGATATAGATAAACAAACAATAAAGGAATGATCAAAACATGACCTAAAAGTCCAAACATTTGTGGATCGTAACAACACTGTTCTTTTTCTCCTGGGTCAGATTCATCCTTTAGTTTTAGTCTTGTGCAGCTTTTCTTCATTCTCCTGTTACGTCTCAGTCGGTTCTGATGGAACTAAATCAGTTAAAAGTCGCTCCGTTTCATTGCGTTCTGGTCCGTTTCTTCTGTTTCTAGTTTTTGCTGCCGTGCAGTGCCTCGTCTGTTTACTGCCACCAACATGTTTTGTTCTCATTCGGATGCTCTCCGGTTCTTGCGTGTCGTTGCACCACAGTGGAATAAATACTCATCTGCAGTAAATTCCCACCAACTTCCTCAGCATTTGAGTCCATCTAGAGTTCAGATTATTGCAGAATGTGCTGCTCAGTCCTGTCTTCAGATGACTGCAATCTTCTGCATTTCTTCTGGAAATCAGAGTCTGGGGGAGGAAATGAGAAGCACAGAATCCATGTTGCTTTAATTCCAGTGTGACGTTTCCACAGTCAGGCGCTGTGTTTACATTACAAATGTGTGCAAAGCTGTGTTGATATTTCAATTTCACAGTTGTGGTATTTTCATTAAATACGAAATTTAATTACAATCATACGTGAATAAGCTTTTTCACGTGATACGGCATAAAAAACTGTCTTCCTCCTGCCACTTCCTGTCCTGCTCTTTGTCATTTCTGCCAGTGGTAACATCAGGTTGTTGATCATGTGACTCATGTGATGTGAAAAACATGTTTCTATTGCACTTTTGCCAAATACATCTATTTCAATACAGCCAAGAAAATCACCTCATCCTGGTGCAAAAACTGTTTATAACAAAAACCTGATTTTTTTTCTTCAGATTTGCCATATTTCCATTAAGCAAATTTAGTTTAATAATTCCAATTCGCACAGTTTTAGGGTCAAAGGAAATGTAGCTTATGATGATCTGCTGGTTCTGGTCCAGTGGGTTTGACTCCCAAGTCAGAAGCTCTGCTGAAAAGCTTCATTCATGCAAAAGGAGCCCTGACCAAGTAATGCTTGTTTAAAGTCAATAATGCCTTAATATTGATTAAAAAAGAACTAGTTCCACTTTCAGATTATTTAACTTATAACAATATTTCCCCTATATAACAAGTGAAATAATCTATCAGTTAAGCAAGTAAATTTGACCAATATTAAGGAATTATTTACTTAAAACAACTTCATCTTGATGAAAAGTTCCTTTTAAGTTAGTTTTGCCTTATTACTCAGATATTTGCACTAAAAACTTAACAAAATTGCAGCTAATGTACAGCTGGGGAGTGAAGCTCACTTTTCAAGTTAATGAATGAGTCAAAGGCCAGTTGTGGCAAACATATTGATAAAACTACACGTTAAACCGTTAAAAAAATGAATCAATCTTGTCTGTGCAAGATGAGTTCTTCTTAAAGAATATTAAAAGGATGCTCACATTACTATAATTTGGCAGAATATAGTTATATAGTTACAGAATACTGTTTTGATTTGATTGATAAAACAATATAATTTAAGTTGTTTTCTCCTGCTTATGTGTCTCTCTAGAGTCCAGAGGACCACATAAAAGGCTATGGGAGGCCGGATTTGGCCCCCGAGCCTTCAGTTTGACACGTGCTGTAAGGCGAACATGACCCCACATTTCTGAATTAACCACCCCTTTTTCTTTTACACCCATGAAATATTCTTCCAGAAGCTGAGATTTGGGCCTTTATTAGCTGTAGTAGTAAAAATGAATAGAAATAAAGGCTTGAAATAAATTACACTTTATGTTACATGTGAGTTTCACTTTGTGAATTGAATTACTGAAACAAATTATCTTTTCAGTGAGATTCTAATTTACTGAAAGACACCTGTAAACCAAAATATCTGAGCGCTAAATGATGCAGGAAAGTTTAATAAAAACTTAATTTTATACTCAAAAGGACTTGAAGCCTTTTGAGTATAAAGGCTTAGTTTAATAATTCCAATTCGCACAGTTTTAGGGTCAAAGGAAATGTAGCTTATTAATTAATTCAATAGAAAAAAGGAGATAAAGTTTGTTTACTTCCATTTTTGTTCTTTTTTTGTTGCATGCACACAGAAAACAAAGCCAGGCTATTAAAGTAAATATTACGTTTTACATTTTTTCTTGAAAGGTGCATAAATACAAGTCTAAATCTGGACTTTAACTACATGTTTACGCCAATTAAAAAATGTCCAAAATGACCAAACAAGTCACTTAAAACTGGTTTGTGATTAAAATATCTTTATGAAAATATGATGCACGCTTAATTTTTTCACTTAAAGCTAATTGGCACCTTGATAAGTTAAAATGTTGGGATGTTTTTCTTACTTCATTAAGTAAGTAGTTTAATTCAGCGTGTTTCCTCTCAGGCGACATTAAACGTGTCTGATCTGAATGAGCGCAGCAGAAAACTGCCCTGAAAACTTTCCAAACGTTGCACAGGCTCTCCTGATCTCGGGGCTACGGCTTCCCCCGCGGACCTGCTGCGACTAGACGGGAATCTCGGTCCTGACACAACGTCGTAAATCAGCTCAGATGGACCCCGGTGCTCGGTCACTCCGGGTCTGAAACAGAGGTCTGAATTCACCCGAGTTCCCCCTGCAGCCCCGGACCGTCCGCAGCTCCTCGGCGCACACTGTACTGCTGACTCTGCACTAGGAAATCACCAGGGAAGTGTAAAGAAGGCGTTTTCCCCCCTCTCTCTTCCCTCTTCCCCGTTTTTCATCAAGGTAGGACAAGCAGCAACAGCCCAGCTCCTGCTTGTCTGTGATTCCTGCTTGATTTCTTCACTTTGCGGGTTTGAACCGACGCAAGGCGCAGCGCTCCGCTCCGGGACACCGACGCGCATCCAACCGACGCGCAAAGCAGCCGCGACTCCTGCGATCCTGCTGGATTAAAAATCAAAAACAAAAAGCCCCCAAAGAGTGACTGTATTCTTCAGGTGAATAAACCCTGTCAGAAACATCGAGGCAGAGTTGGTGAAAGAGAAGAACCGAAGCGCGGTTTCTAATTTCAGAAGCGACTGGAAGAGGGAGAAAGTTCCCCCACTTGAGGGCGAAATCTGACTTTTTCAGGACGACAAGTCTCCAAACGTCCCAGGAGCCCCGAGGTCTGTCAGATACAACATGCAGCAATGGTAAATATGATTATTTTAATGCTCCCCATTTCTGAATTTACTCAAACTAAACTCTGCTACTGAATAAAATGAGTAAGTTTTAACTTTATTTGGACAAAAGTTACAAAGACCAGACATAAACTCACCAGAAAAAGAGACATTTCTCATCTTCATCTGATGACTGGATCTAAGTGAAACTCTTCTGATGTTCTTTCTTTGTTTGCCTTTGAAACAACCAGATCTGACAACAGAAGCCTTATTGAACCACAAAGGCCCTTTTTCTCAACTGAAACAAACTTTTCATGACTTTTAGAGAACTAAAAATAAAAAGCTCTGCTGCACAGCTTGAAAAAACTGTTAGAGGATTTTGTCTGAACAAACTGGTTGTGTCATTATGTTATCAGCCAGCAGAAAGCTGGTGCACATGTGCCCCGTTTGTTGGATGTCATTTCGTTTGTGCCAGGCCTGAAGCCGCTCTGCTGGCTTCAACATCCTGCTTTCTTTGTGATTCAGTCTGAGAAACAAACAAATCCGTTTGCATGAGGTCTGAGTTTATTAATGAACGCAAAATCCAAAACGCATCTTCACTCTGTCTTTTTGCAGAGAAGAACGTGTGTGTCTTACGTCAGTTCAGGACTCTTCTGAGCTTGGATTGAACAGTTTGTGAGGTGAGCAGACAAACAGTAAAGAAACTGTTACAGAAAATGTGGATGAATGTTGCTGCTTCAAACGCTCTGCAGCTCGTCTGTCAGCAGAATGTTTGAAACATCGGCGTCCATCTCGGAGCCTCGACCTTTTTTCCTCCTGCTGCAGTTTCTGGAGTTGCAAGGTTGACGTGTGAGTATTTGTGAGTTCAGGAAATAACATTTTCATCTTCTGAAGGTGACAAAGGTGGAAAGTAGAGAGTGGTTAAGGTCAGCGGCAGCGGCGACGGAGTCAGGTTAAAGAAAAAGTTCAAGTTGTCTGCGAGGCTGCGGCTGGGTCGTGATTCCTCTGGGTCTGGGAGAATCAGAGATGTGTGTGTGTGTGTGTGTGTGTGTGTGTGAGCCAATGGTTAGTCGGTTCAATAATCTGGTGGACAGGTAGGCCTGTGACGCCCTCCCTCCTTAGAGAGGCCCCTAATGAAGAGAAGGGCTGCTTAGTGGTGCTCTGCTCTGACCCCACCAACCTCCACTGTCCCCCCTGCTGGCTCCCTCTGATTACTGTTCACATGGTGAACCACCCCTTCACACACACACTCACCCACGCGCACTCACACACACACTGTCCTCTACCCCACTCTGTCTGCCTCCAGCTAAACTCTGATTAGCTGCATTTCCATTAAATTTGTCTAAAATCTTTGTCTAAAAAACACAATTTTGCTATTTTTGTGTTTCCATTAAATGAGAAATGAAATTAATTGTTCACGCAATAAGTCATTAAAAATCAGTTACATTAGATACATTCATAATTCAGTCATGGCGCTAGAGCTGATCATCTATCAGCCATGTTTCCTTTAGAAATGCACACAAAACTTTGCTAATATTGCGCTAACGTCGAAAAAACACAACTTCACAATTGCGATGTTTTTATTAAATAAGAAACACAATTAAAATCCCGCAAACAGGTTTGTTCATACAATAAATTGTAAAAAAAAAAAAAAACATGGTGCGCCACCGTCCTACACCCACTTCCTGTCGTCTTCCTCTTGGTTTTGATCATGTGACTCGTGTGATGTGAAAACAGTGTTTCTGTTTCTGCTGCAGTTTTGTTAAACCAATTTTTGATCCAGCCAAAAAAAAAAAAAAACAACACTTCCTAGCAGCAAAACTTTTTGACAAAAATTGTGAGGTTTTTCAGAATCTGCATATTTCCATTAAGCAAATCTAGTTTTGTAATTTCAAGTTGTACAATTTTAAGGTAAATGGAAAAGCAGCTGCAGTCCATTTGTCTGTCTTTGTATTCCGAATGACGTGCGTCAGTCTTTTCATAGAAATTTCTTTCGAATCAGATTTTGTCTGTAGTATTAATAACATAATCCTCTAGTTTTCTTTGTTAATCTTCAGTCAGAGGCGTCTTCATATTGATCACAAGACTGACTGCTACTGGAGATACTTGGCTGTTATGAGGTAACACTTAAAGGGGCAGTATTATGTAAAATTTACTTTTTTTTTAGCTTTACATCATGTCATGAAGTTATTCCCTCAACAAAAATATACCTGGAGTGTTGCTTTGATTCTTTCATGCATGTTTGAGAAATCCTTTCATTTCCATTCAACCGTGCTAAACGCCTCAGTGGATCTAGCTCCGCCTTCAAGACGCAGCTCCGCCTCCAGTCAGCTCCTTCAAACTAGCCAGCAGTAATTAGCAAACACCTGGTGGAATTGTGGACCTCACTAGGATCTACTGCCCAGTCCGACGCTGGTAAAAACGTTGCTAAAGAGTTAATAGAGGAGCCATGACTTCCTGAAGGCGGAGTTTCAAAAAAAGGAGGAGCTTCTTAAAGAGACACAGGCAAAATTCCAAGGCATGAAATCACGACATCAAATTTATTTTAAGTCATATTTGATATACACAGCATTTTATAACAACTGAAGATAATTTGCTATAAAATGGCACCATGTGCCCCTTTAGATGAAATACAAGACATTGTTATGCCACTTTTAATCATTTCTACGAAAAAACATATTTCATGAACCAAAAACAGATTTCTGCTTAAACTAAACTTTGTCTTTCATTCTTGCATCTACGTGGAGATTTTGAGTACATTTTTCAGTCTCACCTAATGATATCAAGCCGACGTTCCTGCAGTGTTTTTAATTCGACCAGCGGTGGCTGCGCGCTGTAATGATACGTCCCAGCTACGCTCTATCAGTAATCTCCTGTGCGGCTGATAGTGTGTCTTGGCAGTGACAGAAAAGGTAATATTTTGAAAGTGGGAGTGGGAGGTGGGGGTAAATGTAGCAGTGTCTCTGTGTGGAAACCTTTGAACACAGCAGCGTAACTCAAACCGTGAACTTTAGAGACCAGGCAGAGACATGATTAAACGTTAAAACAAATTGGATGGCTGGACTTCTAATTTAATATAAAACGTAACTTGGAACAACATACATGCGAGAGAGATAATTACTTTTCTCCTTTTCCTCGCTACACAAAGTATGAAACTGAATCCTCACACACTTACGCTCAAGAAAACATTAGGAAATCTGGTCTCTGTTCATGTGATTCTTAGACAGCCATCAGAAAATGTCATGAATTCAAACAGAGAGGAAGAAAGAAATACTGGAGCAAGTTCACTCAGACTTTTACTTTGCAGCAAGGAAAAAAAAAATCAGAATATTTTTAAGAGATGAACATTTTGGCTTCCTGAGGCTGTGGAGACACAAGATCATTTGCATTTATAAGCAAATACCTGCACAATTATTCAACTGAGTCTGCAGCTCAGCCTTCGTCTGAGTCAGTCAGTTGAAGAAATGGAAAGGATTCTAAATTAGCCTGGATTGGCGCTAGAGATTTTTTGGTTACCAGCCATCAGGATCTAAAACTTGGAGAAATGTAAAATGCTGGGCTGTTTTATTGGTTCATACAGGAGCCATGGTGCTAACGCTCAAGCTAACAATATTTTATATTTTTTATATATATATATATATATATTTTTTTTTTTTTCACGACATCGTGAAAAAATTTCCAAAAGCTTTAGCATCAGCCAATACCGATGTTAATCCTAATATATCCAGTATGTCTTTTTCTACTTTTATCTCCATAATTCATCATTGCACTTAAACTGCTAAGTTAAATGAAGCGATATGACACGTTTTTAGTGCATGGGGTTGAAACAAGTGGAAAGTAGGAAGTGTAGGAATGCTGGCAGCGCATGAATCCAAGCTGAAGATATGGCAACCTCAAAGGAAACATCCAGCTAGACGGAGGAAGACGTCAGGACAGGAAACTCAAAACGAGTTACATTTAAAACAGAAAACATACCACACTTTGACTGGAGTCAAACTATAAGAAATCCATCCATCATTTCGCTTCACCTGCTTAACCAGTGCAGCATCCCGGAGGCGCGGAGCTGAAGATGTAGAATCGTGGGTGATTCTCTGAATGTGGTGCGTTTTGGGGTCTCAGGTTACTAAAAAATATACCACAACTAATTGTGTTTTTGAACACTGCATCTATTGAAGGACTCTTTGAACCTCCAAGAAAATATGTCTCCCCACTTTATGCATGAAATCCCAAACAGTATTACGAATTTCTTTGTTACTGAGGTTGCTTTAAATTCAACCCCGTAACGGGACAATTTCATTCCTCTATCAGTAAAACGCCATAACATAATTAAACTAATTCTTCCAGTTCCTTTGAGATCACCTGTCCCTTGATTAAAATAACTAATTGTGAGTATATTTTATTTAATTCTGAATCATACCAATTAGATTGATAAGTAGAATATGGCAACTTGGTGTAAAAGCGTTTCTCATAAATCAAGAAAATGCACTTAAAAATAAAAATTAAATCAGGCTTTCTTATGTTTTTGAATCATTCTTTAACATTTGCTTGTGATTTCTTGTAACTTCATTGTCAACTTTAGTGTTTTACATTTTAAAACACAAAGAAAGGAGAACAGTCTGACATTAAAACATGTAGGAACGTTTCCCTGTTCATTTCTCTCTTTTATGTGTTACAGGGTTTTTTTTTTTGTTTTTTTTTTTAAGTCAGGATTTCAGACCTACAAAAAAAAAAGCGGAAATCTGATCCATTTTTGGTTAAGACAGCTTTGTGTAAATGATTTTCCATTTTTTGTGCTGTAAAGCAAAACGTCATCCCTAGAAGTCATTTGGTTGTTTCATGACACGGCCTGATATTATACAAAAGCTTTAATATGCTAAATGATAGTATTGTCTGCGGTGGGAAGAAAGATCACAATTGCAAATGGCAAATTAATCAGATTAGAATCAGTCTCTGCGGTAAAAGGTGTGTTTAAGCTGTAGAGCTGAGACTTGTCGCTACACGCACGTCTTTCTGCTCCTCGAGCTTCATTTTGCATGTTCATCAAAATGCTCTGTAACCCGGAAAAAAATGAAAACACGGACAAGCGTCTGCAGGAGCTTCACTAACTTTACTAGAAGTCCCTTTGAAAAAGAAAAGAAGAAACGTTAAATGGGGTTTTTAATTTACTGTCCGAGTTTTCTGCTCAAGTTTAGGACTGAGTTGGGTAGTAACTAGTTACATTTACTCTTTTACTTGAGTAACTTTTTTGAAAAAAAAAAAGACTTTTATGAGTATTTTACTACACGGTACTTTTTACTTTACTTGAGTAATTTTACTACGAAGTATTTTTACTCTTTCTTGAGTAAAATGTCTGGCTTTTCTACCCACTGAAGGAAAAACAAACATGTTTTAACCAAAGAGTCACCAGACACAGACACACACCTGCAGATTTTGATTCATATGTTTTTTAATGAAAGGATCTAATTTGGAAAAAAAATATTTTTGCCTAATTTTATTATTTTTTGTTACTTTTATGAATTATTGTCATTTTTGTCCTTAAGATACCAAAATTTCCACCTTAAATTTTGGTCCGTCTGATGATGTGATTTTTAAATATTAAATGATTGATAATTTCATCAGTTACTGAGTAGACTTTTTTCCAAATATGTTTTTACTTTTACTTTATGTTTATTTTTGCTTGAATAAAATATGCTGAAGTAGTGCTACTCTTACTTCAGTGTACTTTCTGGATACTCTGCCCACCTCTGGTTGGCCTTAATTGATTCTGTCCAAAGCTAATTACCAGCAGCTGCGTAAAGTAAACACTTCGTTGTCTGGGCCTGGCGGCGCTCCAGTCGGTTCCATTTGGACCGGGATCCATACGTTGTTGAGCGGTGCTGGGATGTAACTCATGTCGGCGGTATAGAAATACCAGAGACCTGGATCTGCAGCGAACAGGAGTAGAGTTGTAACCAAATGGCTCAGCTGGGAGGTATAAGGTTATGTGATATAATTTATATTTTATGGCTGCTGCCTGCATGAACTGCAGTGCAGGATAAAGTTGTTCGCTGGATTTCCATGTACAGGCAGTGAGAAAATCTGGATTTTTCTACTTGTGATTGAAACTCCAGCTTGAAGTTGGAGCTTTAATTTTCTTGTTGGGTTTTTTTCCTTCTTTCTTTCCTTCCATCTTTGCATCCTTCCTTTTTACTTCTTTCTTTGTGTCTTTTTTATGTTTTTTTCCCCTTCTTGTTTCCTTAATTTCTTCCTTTGTTTCCTTCTTCCTGTCTTTATCTCATTTTTCCATTCTTCTATCCTTCCACTTTTCCATCCTTCCTTCCTTTTTCTTTCTTTCTGTTCCTCGTTTTTTTTGTTCAGTCTTTCTTTCTTCCTTGTTTCATTCTTTGTTCTGTTCTTTTTTTTCTTTCTTTCTTCCTTTTCTTTCAGTCTTTCTTTCTTCTTTCCAAACTGATTAACAGAGAGCATGAGGATATTAGTTTGCCTGGGATCATTTTTTCTTTTTCTTTCTTTCGGGGCGTGTGCGTTAATGGCCGTGCCCCGGTGACTCAAAAGGTATGGAGAGATATCCTCAGGCCATACAGAGTGATTTGATTAAAAGAGAATAATTTGCCCTAAAGGTGTCTTTTCCCTTTTCCCTAAAAAGGCTGGTGGAAAAAATCTGATATGACAAGATAAGTGGTGGCTCATGAAAAATTCCTGAGGACTGAGACGCAGCATGTTGACTTTGGGGGTATTGCCCCGCGTGTCTCGGTCTTTTGCTCCCAACGCTGCCTGATACTCTTATTTCACCTGCAGACTCTTTGAATGGATTCATATTTCTCCCAGTGTTCTCAGTTAAAGTAAAACAAAGACAAGAATGAATGAGGTTCTCGCTTCCCTGCCATCTTAATGCTACAGATCATGTATGCCTCTATGCAGTATTCAAAAATACTTTTGCTTTCACTATTAAACAATGCCTTGAATTGAACTGTTTTATATCATTTTATAACACATAAATCTGCAGGAGACAGTTTATTTTAGTAATTACCTGCTAAAAAGTTATAAAGCACAAATCATAATTGTTACTTCCGCTAATGCTAAAGCGCTAACTTCAATTGATATTATATCCACCGATGGAAAAACTACAACCCTCATGTACCGTTTTAATTTTGATATTATTTACTCTTACTGTTATTTTGGTCCTGCATGTTTCTTGTTTGAAGTAAAGTTATTGGCAGGGAAAAGAGAGACAATGTAAAGAGAGGAAATGGAACTGCTGTGTCTTCACCCACTTCAAAATAAGAGCATGAATATAGACTTTTGCTTGAATTAAACTGTCATTTTAGACATTTTAAAAAAGTTAGCTGCGGTAGCAATAAGGTGAATTAATTCTGCTAGTGCTAAATTGCTAAACCAACACAATATTTAACGAATACTAATGCTGAATATTCAATTCAAATTATATCTGCCCTCGAAAAACTACTGATATTATATAAATGTTGTTTCTGTATGTTACTTGTTTGAAGTAAAGTTTTGGGGGGAGGAAAAAGAGAAAACGTGAGGACAGGAAATGGTATGAGGGGCCGTTTAGGACAAAAACTATGTCTCTCACACACTACTAAAAACTCATACACACACATAAAACATTAAAATTGCACATATATAATGTCACACACATACAATTTTTCTCACACACACACAAAATACAAAAATTGCGCATGCACACTACTAAAATATCACACACGCAAACATAAAATACTAAGATTGCACATATAAACTAATAAACTATAGACTCACCTTTTGTTTGTGTGAGACGGACTCAATGTTTGTGTGAGAGTGATGTCACGGAAGAGGCGGGGCATCATTTGGAGATCAGATCGCGCATGCGTTGACACCACAGTGACGTCAGCTTCAAGTTGGATACTGGACCTACACGGTGTTAGCTCAAGGCTAATCCGATTTATGAACGCTAATTTCGGCCAGCCTTTCTCTCCCGCTCCCTCCTCAAACGCTCGGCGGTTCACTTAGGTCTGTACTCCAGCGTTAGAGCCGGCTCTAACTCCGGCGTTAGCTCCGCTTCGTCCTCGAGCACTCGGAGGTTCACTTATGGCTTTGACTGCGGGGTAAGGCCTTAGAGCCGGTAAGGGGCGTTTAGCTCAAGGTTGATCCGATTTATGAACGCTAATTCCGGCCAGACGTTCTCTACCGCTTCGTCCTCAAGCGCTAGGAGGTTCACTTAGGGCTTACTCCGGCTGTAAGGCCGCTTACACCGGCTATAACGCCGGCTATAATGCCGGTTCTAAGGCAGATTACTCCGGCTCTAACGCTGGAGTAAGCACTAAGTGAACCTCCGAGCGCTTGAAGAGGGAGCGGGAGAGAACGGCTGAGAGAATTAGCGTTCATAAATCGGATTAACCTTGAGCTAAACGCCGCTAACACCGTGGAGCTCCAATAGCTAACTTGAAGCTAACGTCACTGAGGTAACAACGCATGCGCGATCTGGTCTCCAAATGATGCCCCGCCTCTTCCGTGACATCACTCTCACGCATACAAAAGGTGAGTCTATATTTTATTAGTGTATATGTGCAATCTTAGTCTTTTATGTATGCGTGTGAGAAAAAAATGTGTATTCTTGTGTGATATTTTATTAGTGTGTATGCGCAATTTTTGTATTTTCTGTGTGTGTATTAGTTTTTAGTAGTGTGTGAGAGACAAAACATAGATTTTGTCCCAAATGGCCCCTCATAAAATGGAACTGCTGCATCTTCACCCACTTCAAAATAACAGCATGAATATAGACTTTTGCTTTCACTGTGAAACACTGACTTGAATTAAACTCTTTCATGTCATTTCAGATGGTTTCACTGTAGTTAGTAGTTGGTAAAAACTTAGCAGTACTAACCCAAAAGTGCTAATTATAGGCATTAGTTCCACAAATGCTAAAACAGTAACTAAGTTTTAAATTAAATTATATTTGTCTTTGAAAAACTACAACCCTCAAGCACCAATTAAATTTTTTACATGTCCTGTAGTGTCCTCATATATTGTATCTATTTTTATTTCTACTGTTTGTTTGAAATGCTGTTATTGGGGGAGAAGAAGAGAGAAAACAGAACTGCTGTGTCTTCATCCACTTCAAAATAAGAGCATGAACATAACATACCATTTTTTTAAAGATGAAAAAATGTAATTAGTATTAATTATAGTGAATGGGGCTGTAGTTTGGACAGAGCTGGCCGTAATAAGGACAAAAACCATCCAGAACCAGTCAATGTTTGGAGTTCATTGCATTGTTCTGACAAAGTCTTGAAATTTAGATTTATCACAGACATGCATATTAACTCATAAGCCTCACCTCAGGCATAGCTTCTTAGTTCTCGGTTTTAATTGACTGCTCCGACCAGAAATTTAGATGATACGTTTGAACGCCGAGTGTGTGATTGTTGGCTGAAAGAGGCACCGTTTGTGGTGATAATCACAGTAAATAAGCAGCCTCATGATGACAGGATTGTGTGTGTTTGCTTCTGTCTCAGCAAACTTTCCCCGTTTGAGGGAAACGCAACGATTTTCAGCGAATGCGTCTTTGCAGTCACAGGCGTGCGTGCATCTGATCGCTAGGTCGATTCTGGAGTTGGGGGAGAAATCTGCTGACAGGTAATGTGTCAGGAGGTGGTTGGGGGGGGGGACAGTGGTGCTTTTGAGACAGACACAAGAGACGAGTCTCAGAGAGAAAGAGGGCCTCTTTCATGTGACTTTGCATTCCACCAAGGCGCAGGCAGAGAGAGGCACAAGACGAGACATGCGTCCCCCTGTCCCCCCGCCCTCTCCTACAACGCTGACCTTAACGTTTATCAAGGAACCCCATGCTGGAATTCCTCCTCATCATCTGTGTCCTAGAGGGACAGTCGGACACGCACACACACACGCACACACACCCACGCACACACACGCTGTCGCAAACTAATCTGTTTTAAATATTGCAGCTCTCCTCGCCAAGGCACTCAGACATGGACACATGCTTGCACACATCTCCTCTCCTCCCTCTTCTTTCTTTATTGTACCTCCTGTCACTTTGTCCTATTCATTTAACCTTTCATTAGAGCCAGCAGACAACCCTGTGTGTGTCTGCACAGCTTCAGGAACAAAGCCAAAAAAGCCCCACTGTCACAGTTATTAGATTCCTTCAGCCCCCTTTTTCCCCAGCAACTCAATATTAAGAGAGGGAAAGTGTTGAGGAAAAAAGCAGAGGTTGACACGGCGGCCCAGCTCCCGCGGCGAGGGGTCCTCTTTACTTGTCAAGGACATGTGCCACATGTTGATAGGAGACAGATTCCCCAGCAGAACTGGGAGCGGGGGGCGTCGGAGACAGGCACAGAAAGGAGCGCAGGGTTATCTTGTGCAGCACCCTGGAGGAGTTAAACTGAAAACAAACAGTTTGTGGAGGAATTCAGGAGGAGGCAGAGACCTGCTCCTTATCCTCCACTTTGCTCTTCTTTGGTTTTTAAAAATAAATCCAAATGAGTCTCGACTACTTGCGGCTGTAAAGTTCACGTTTTTGCAAGAAGTTTGAATCAAAAAGGGGAAGTTAAATGGTAACTACTGTCGGCAGGAAGAGTCCTCTGGTTGAGTTTAGTTTATTTGTGTTGTACATTTCAGCAATAACGCAGTTTAAAGTGATTTTAAATCATAAAAACATCACAAAGCATTAAACTTTACAGTTTGTCAAATGCCATTAACAAGGAAATACACATCAGTATTAATCAATGTTTCAACTACTCCTAATTAAAGGAAACTAGACAGGTGGGTTTTCAGTTTTGATTTAAGGGAACTCAGTGTTTCAGATGCTTTGCAGTTTTCTGGAAGTTTGTTCCAGATTTGTGGCGCATAGAAGCTGAATGCTGCTTCTTGTTTGGTTCTGGTTCCTATGCAGAGCAGAACCAGAAGATCCGAGGGTTCTGGAAGGTTGATAAAACAACAGCGGATCTTTAAGCTGTTCAGGGATTCATAAACTATGCTCTCTGACTGATGTTTATCCGGTTAATCAATAGAATAATCAATTCCTAAAATAATCATTAGTGTACTTCCATGTATGCGTTGCTATCTGCTACGCCACAGCACCTTCCCAGTAGCACAGCCTGCCATAAATGCTAAGGCTAGTTAGCTTAGCCACAGATGATGGCAAATAAACAGTTTTCCTGGAAGGTAATGTTCTTTCCCTACCATTAGCACATTTACCAGCGCATACATGATCATGATTGACAGTGCTAAGACCCTCCTCCTGGCTCTGGTCAGTTCTTCACCAGCAGCAGTGCGTTTCTCCACACAGCAATAGCAGAGGAGATGCAGGAGGTCGATGGTTTTACAGATTATCTGTCGGGGTATGTTGACAGTTTTAAGAAACAACATACTTTTGTAAAAGTTACCATAAAAGCAGATGATTTGGTGGCAAGTTACATTTTTACATGAGTTGAAGGAGAACGTTTGGGTTGGTGGACTTGTTGAATCATCTGTCTAAACGTTAGCTTCCCTTCTTGGTCAGTTTTCAACAATAACTGGCTAAACTGGACGTCGGCTCTCCTACAGAACCAATACAGTCAGAACTGACTGGAACCTCAGCCTGGTCTGAGCATTTTATTTACCAGTTTACTGCTGCTTACGTTTGGGAAAGCCCAGTGCAGCCCAGTAAGGTGACTGGGTTCTGGTCCATTCAGCCCAGCCAGCAGTGAACAGTGATCAGGTTCCAGTTATCAATCAGCTGGAATGGATCAGAGCCTGGAGCGGAGAGGCATTGGTCATCCGGGCGGAGGTGGAGAGGAATCGCTCACCTGTGGGTGGAAATTGAGCCAGCATGGACACGCACACACACACACACCCACACACCCGCACACGCCCACCCCCACACACGCATCCTCCCCCCCGCCCCACACACACACACACACACAAAGCAGCTAGAGCAGCACAATTTCCCAACTTTCACTGGAACCAACATGGTGGAGAACAAATCCGGCTGTCATCCAATCTTGCATGTCTCCCTCCAGGCTGTCCATCCTCATGTCGGCTCCCCAACCTCTCTCTCTCTCTCTCTCTCTCTCTCTCTCTCGCCCCGTCTCTCCCTCTCTAATTGATGGTGGTGTGATGGTGTCCTGTCCTCCACCCCTGAAGCTCTTTCTTTGAGTTCAGTCCCCAGGTAAAACATTCTGGGAATCCAACTGCAAAGCATTTTTATTGTCCCTTTGTGCCAAAACGTGAAGCTTATTTCCTCTAACCTAACTTTAGCTTTGGAAGAATTCACCTGCTTGGATTTTAGGTGTAAAGTTCTCACTTTGTCATTTTAAAATAGAGGACAAAAGTTTTGTTGGAGTTTCACATCTCAAGTGAATCTTCTTTGCCCTTGGTGGCTTTGATTGCATTCACCCTGTGGTTCTTTCTGTTTGGAGCAAAGTATGGAGAAATGTAATGTTTTGGAGAATTAAAAAATCTTTTTGTCAGAGTTATTGAGAGAGAAAATCTTTTATCCTTTCCAAATGATTTTATTTGTTCCTTGTGTTACAATCAAGGTCCTTGTGCCTGAAGTTTCCACCTTCTCTTTTTTTCTTAACTGAGGCAATTTTAATGTTATAGCCACTGAAAGATTTGCAAGGTTAAGCAGTTACCTGCAGCAGCTTCACAGCTTTTGTGATGTGTTAATTTATATCAACCTACTGCGCTCTTTCTCTCTCTCTTTTCATTTGTCTTCTTTTCGTTCCTCTCTGTTTCTTTCTCTCACTCCAGGCTCTGGTCCTTCCCCAGCACGGACCTTGTATTTATTACCCTCTAAGTAATCACTTTGCTTTCTCTTTTGATAGACTGTTATTGCACTAACTAGCTGAGGTCCCTATAGGTATTTGGAGGCTTTCCAGTTTTATTAGACAAAGGCCTCATTATTCAAGGCCAGCATTAAGTCTACCATTAGGTCCATTTGCCCCCTAGTCAGATGTATCCAGTTGCAGCCAATTCATATTATAGCTCCTGCATACTTACTATTTACAACACAAACATACTCATTCCCTATTGTCAACGTTGAATGAAGTCGATAGTCAGAAAGCAGCCTTTTCTCTGTTAGAAGCAGTTTGTCCCTGCGTGTCTCATCTATCAACAGTTATTAAAAAAGGTCTAAGAGCTCATTAAAGTACAGAAACAGCAGCGTGGAAAGCTGCTCGTAATGTTCCTCTGGCCTCAGATGCCGGACTTGTGTCTGCATCTGACCACCATTTTGTTTTATAGATGATTGGATGCGTTGTGGGGATTAAGGGAACAACATGTCGCTGATGTCAATCTTCCCCCTTTCACGAAAACTCGACTGCGAGAAACAAATCCTTGAGTTCCTACGTAAAGGAAAGGCATCCATGACTTCTGGCGCCTGTGGATACCTGTTCACAGGCGCCGGCAAGATTTCTATTCCGATTTTTCACCTGATCTTCCCCTTCCAACAGTCCTAATGGGGCAGTGTTATGTAAACTCGACCTTTTTGAGCTTTACATCAAAAACATACCTGGAGTGTTTCCGGAGTCCATCATAGCCAAGACGAAGTAATGGTTTCAAAAGATTTATTTTAGTAGTTGATAAGGTGTTGCTAAGGTCTGGTCATGCTGAACGGCCTGGGAGACGGAAACAGAGATGTGTGATGTGATTGGATGAGAACCAGGAAGTAATGAATGCAATCATATTTATAATTTACTTAGATTTACTTGTTTTCTCCTCTCTTTGATTTGTCAAAAAATGCGAACAAGCGTTTCTTGCTGCATGTGTTGGATCTCTTTGTCTGATACTGGGGATGAAGGTTCAGCCTGAATACATGAAAACTCTTAAGAGGCCACATTGTCTGACTTTGAAGAGGAAATTCCCTTGAAGTCTGTTTGTCAGGAGGGTAAGAGCCCCACACATTGTGCATCTTGGCTCAGGACCAATAAAACTGCCGTTGTGGAGTTGTCGGCCCAATTCCCGGACCGTAACCCGGTAGAAAACGTTCTAGGTGACCTTCTGTTTGTGAGGTAAAACCACCAAATGCTGAGGTATTGTAAAATGTCGTCCAATTCTCCTGGGCTGGAAAGTACCTGTTCACAGGCACCAGAAGGTGGTGGAGTCCAAGCAGCGCACATGTGAAGCCCTGATTCAGAGGAAAACTCAGTCTTTAAATGTTTTAACTAATACAGAACATTTTCTAATTTTTGTAGATTAACAAACTAGAGATAAATATTTTTGCTCAGGTTCAGGATGTGCAGTCGGTTCTTAGGAGGATTTTGAGTTTTACTCATAAAGATAGTAACGTATAAGCATGTTTAATGTGCTGCTCTGACCTGCTGGTGTGGATTGACGGCTCTCACAGCCACCCAGACCAAATGCATTAACCAGGCCTGTGCAGCTGAGTTTGTTAAACCCTGGAGACTTCCTGGAGAATGTGTGGACAATTCTGTCCAGACTTTGCCCGGCGTTGCTGTTCACATAAGATCGTTGCGCAAAGAGGATGCATGACTTGGTGCAAAAGGTATGAATGGGACTTTGAGTTAGTTTTCTTCTTTGCTGCAGCACAAAGTGAACGATAAATGACCGTCTTAATTATTCTATTTTTGTGCTGATATCAGGTAAATTTTGAAAAAGTCGAGTAAAGCCTAATGAGTCGGTTAGAAAAATGTAAATATGTGACCATTCAATAACGCTGAAATTCTCTGGTCATTTCCTGTTGAATTCAGATATTGGTTTTCCAGCTTTGTGGATAGTTACTCTGACTGAAAAAAAAAAAAAAATCCTCGCAGACATTTACGTCTTTAAGCATCTGCAGGAAATGCCAGGGTTGTAATGCATATGAGGTTTTACGTGACGCAGCAACAACTTTGGAAGTGAGAAACCTACAACTCTTAATTCTTTGTAAATGTCGATGCAGAGCAAACTCAGATTCTGACTGATTACGCTCCAGCTTTCACCAGAAATCTAAAATGACATGATTGCAGAAGATGCATAAAAGACGTCAGTTTATCAGGCGGTGACTAATTTCACCTTGAAGTACACTTTGTTCTTTCATTGTTCACTCAGGTCTATTATTGTGACTTCTTCCCTCCAGATGCAATGAGATCCACGCGTTCCACTTTAGTTTCCTTCCATTTCTTTGTTGCAGCTTTTTAATTTCTTTTTGCCACCCGTGCGTCCAATATGGTGCTCATCCCGTCCTAATCGATGGCCCCTTATTGGCTTTCTGTGTTTGGTCAAATATCTCATCGCTCCCCCCCCCCCAAGGCAACAAGTTCTAAACTAATGAAAAATCTCTGTCTCTTGGGTTGGGCCCAACAATGAAAAACAAAATTATTAGTGTAAAGATAGTTTGCTTCTGTGACCAAGATCAGAATTTCAAAAAGTTTTCTCTGGTGAAATCAAAACCTCTAACAGGAAGGTTTCATATAGTTGGTTAGAAAACAAATGTTAGTAAAAGTTCTTTAGTTTTAAAGTACAACAGTACATTAGGGCCAGACTATAAAATTATTATTTTTTTAAATTATGAGAATAAAGTCATAACATTACCGTCATACTATTAGACCACTAAAGTCATAAAAATACATAATAATATTACCAGAATAAATTCATAACATTAGGAGATTCAAATTGCCAGAATAAAGTTATAATTTATTAATAATGTTGTATGACAGTTAAGAATAAAGTCGTAACAACATGAGAATAAAATCATAATATTACCAGAATAAAGTTGAAATAATATGAGAATAAAGTCATAATATTAGGAGAATGAAGAGGCAGTTTCATGAGAACTCCAACACAAAAATAACATAAAGTTAAAATGAGAATTGTTCAGCGTCTTGTGGAGTTATGCATTGGTATCAGTTTTACAAATAAGGACATAATAAATCTTTAAGCACATCAGAATCAAATTATTTTCAGGACTTGTGAAAATGAAAACCCATAGAGATTAAAAACCTGTCCTGTCCGAGAGGCAGCAGCAAATAAACCTCAGAAGAATAAATGCTGAAGAGAAAATGCTGAGCTGTAACAAACGGGTACATGTCATAGATTCAGCCAAATTTAAAGTCACTAAATGAGATGAGTTCAGTCAATCTAAAAGTTTCTTCTAAAAAGTTCATGAGGAGCGAATCAAAGCCTTTGTGCTCAAATCAGTCTGAGCAACACAGACAGAAAGAAGCAGCACAACGTGTAAGAGTCAACATTTCTCTGGGAAATGTGACATTTGAGTCACATTTAGTCATATCTACTGTCTTCTACTCTTTAAGTCAAATAAATTTAGCAAGTTTTAGATTTTGAACCTAAATATGTGAGTTTGTAAAAGATAAACTTAGAGTAGTAAGTTGTGTTAACTTTTTATTAATTTTGTCAAACCTTCAGGAGTTGAATAAACTACAGATTTTAGGTTAGCACTTAAAAAAACTGAAAGACAGGAGTGGGAACTATTTCCCAGAATGCTTAGCAGCAGGTTTTTGTATCCTGAGCTGGAAGTGCGTTACATTGATCTTTTATGTTTTATTAAAAATATATAAATTTTAATGCAACTGACAGTTTGCAAAGCTCGAGGATAATGTCCTGCTCACACTAAATGTTTAATAAAATTCATTACCAGAACAGAATTTTTTTGTTTGGTTTAAATTTCAGCATTAAGATAAAACTCACAATTCAAGATGAATGAGCTTAAAAAACAATGCGTAGACAACTTGCCTCTTGTTTGTAAATCAACTTCATGAACTTCAACTTCTGATTTAAAACCCAAACAATTTTCTTGTTGACTTGAATTGTGTTGTCAAGGCAGCAGGTGGGCTTTGATTTTCAAGCTTAACCCCCTTCAAATGTTTTACAGTGTATGCCAGCAGGAATCCAAGTAGTGTTTTGTAGATACAGGTTCACCACTGGGATTTCCTTCGGGTAGCCAACATAAATCGCAGCGATGTGCTGACTAGTGATGTGCAGATTGATACTGAAATATCAACTAGATGTTTATGCTTTAAGATCGATTCTCAAATCCAGGTATCAATACCTTAAATACTTCAGTCTTTTGAGGTAGCATAGCTTCCTACGTTTTCTTCTGCCTGGTTAAGTGTGTAATAAGTAAGTCAGTCTATGTTACAGTACATGTTGTGCCATCGACACCAACGTTTAACTTGAGCGCGACAATCAGCTTGCTGGACTCCAGATCTGGTGAAAGTTGCTATTTATTTTGGAGACACACAAACTGCGCACCGTGTTCCTGCCTTGTTTGCATAAAGATGAGTGGAAAGAGAAAATAGAACAATTGCTGCTTTTGTAAGTTGCGATCTCCCTCATAAATAGTGAGAATGAGAAGTTTTCAGCAGCCTTATCATGTGTCAATGTGGATGCAGGTAATGTGAAAGGGAAAGTTTTTATTCTGTCTGGAGATGAGATGGTATCCAGTTTCTGTGCAGTTTATTTACTAAACCCAACATAGACACAACAGATAAGAATAGATTTGCTTGCAGGACTTGTAAAACACAATAACTTATAAGTAATTGCGTCATTGCTCTTTTGTATATATA